>JAQIUQ010004668.1:687500-797500 GCA_030378365.1 Hybognathus amarus
ATTAAAACTTATGAAACTTTCATAAGAGCAATAAAGTCAGAATTATGCAATATAAAAATCAGAATCGCAAGGGTTTTTTTTTTCTCAGACGTTACATGCAATTGTGAGAAATAAAGTCAGAATTGCAGGATATAAACTCGAAATTCTGAGGAAATAGTCAGTATTGTGAGATATAAACTCACAATTGCAAGAAATGATTGTCTTTTATAACCAAATGTCTGTAGAGAAGCGCTTCCTGGACTCAAGTAAATAAGTTTGAGGTGCTCTTTGGATAGGAAAAAATATATACAAATAAACAGGAACATCCAAGTCACTCTCTTTAGAAAATGTAAAAAAGCCTTTATTGCTAGTATGGCTTGGTCATAATCAACACTAAAAAACTCAGACGTGTTTCGGCATACAAGCCTTCGTCCGGGAGTCACTACTTATTTGTAATATGATTGTCTTTATTTTATTCGATTGAAATGAACTCATTTCATGTTAATTGTTTTGCTTGAAATTGTGTTTTTTTAATTGTTTTTTTCTTTTCTAAATAAACATTCACTAGGTTTAATATTTTGTTGTCTAATGCAATGACATTCATAGGCCACTGGCCACTGTTTCCTTTGCTTTGTTGATTGCATGATTATGTTTTGTCTTTCTAAGTGTGACAAAAAAGACATGAGAGACAACTACTTGCAAACAGATCGATTTAAGGTAAAACCTTTTATTTTCCACTAAATCAATGCATTGACACTGAACAAATAACTTCAGCGTGTTATTAAAACAGCATCATAACCTTCGGTGCATGCTGGATGTTTCAGATGGATGTGATCAGTCTCTTTCCACTGGATATCCTGTACGTCTTCACGGGTGTTAAATCACTCTTGCGGTTTCCTCGCCTTCTGAAGGTAAAAGAAAAACATGCCGTCCATAATCGCTTCCAACTGTCACACACAAATATCCCTAAACTCACACTTATTCTGTGTCCATTTTGCAGTACAATGCATTCTTTGAGTTTAATGATCGTCTGGAGGCTGTCATGAGCAAAGCATACATTTACAGGTACGACCAGAGGCAACAGATAGAGGTCACCATAACACAAAACGAATACCTTTTAAAGGGACAGTCCCCCTAAATAATGAAGATTTTATTATCACTGATGTGTGGTTCCAGGGTGATCCGTACGAGTGCGTACCTGCTGTACTCTCTGCACTGTAACGCCTGTATTTTCTATTGGGGATCTGACTATGAAGGACTGGGTTCTACTAAATGGGTCTATAATGGCAAAGGAAACAGGTGACCTCATCCATCCCAATGCTTTACTGAGTGGTGTGTTGTGCACAGTGTAGATAATGTAAATTAACGATGTCTGTGTTTGTGTCCCACAGTTATATTCGCTGCTACTACTTTGCTGTGAAGACTCTGATCACCATCGGGGGTTTGCCTGATCCCACCACTGTCTTTGAAATCGTCTTTCAACTCGTCAACTACTTCGTGGGAGTCTTTGCTTTCTCCATCATGATTGGTCAGGTGGGAGACATACATGACAGAACTTCTGAGTCAATCTCACTTGTTGTCAAAAACATGTCACGGTCATATTTGTCACGTTGCTGTAATGATGCGCACAATGAAGGAGTACAGAAACAAAAATAGTCTTTTATCAATAAATCCACAACAACAAGAAAACTTTGGAGATAGATGGAGAAACAGTAAACACAACCACTTCTCACAGACAATTCCAGACTTATATAGAGCGTATATACACAGGATGATTGACTAAAACAGAACAGGGGTTAACCAATCAAGAACCAAGGAGATCAACAAGGAACTAAGGAAAATGGGAACAGAGAAAGAAACTAAACAAAAAGAGCATTCGTGACAATATTTCACTCTAAAGTCAAACTAAGTCAAGTCACCTTTATTCATATAGCGCTTTTTGTTATATAGATTGTTTCAAAGCAGATTTGCAGTGATAACAGGACAATAATGCACCAAATTTTGGTTAATTTTTGTAAAAAAAATGTGTAAACTAATTTATATATACTGTGTTGTCATCGTCCAGCTCAGTTCAGTTCACAATATTTTATTTCAAAGTCATAAGAAAGGACAAAGAAATTATGTTTTTATTCTGCATAAAATATATGACTAATTTAAAGAACATATAGTAAATTTTTTTAAATTATTTTCACAATTCTTAAAAAAATCTCATTAAACGCATTTTTATACAATTTATACTTTAGCAGATTATTGTATTAGGCTAACTAATTGGCGTTATTATAGTAAACTCCAACTAAAACCATTTAAAAAATGCAATACTTGAATAAAATTAACTTAATTAAAATTACATTTCAGACAAGCGTTTCTCATTTTCATGTACTTAAATTGATGTACAGTACTAAAATATCTCAAACTGAAATAAAATAAAAAAAAACTATATTATACAGTATAAAAAAATTTTTAAATAACAAAAAACCCAACACAATTTAAATTATTAATACTAAAATAATCTAAGGAGAAAAAATTTATGGTCCGTATTACCAGACTATTATGATTATAACTATTTGTTTGTCATGCTAATTTTAAGCTGAAATACATCCTTGACATGTTTTTGTGAAATTCACAAAATTCATACTGTATAATCATATCAACAGGAAGCTTTAAAACATGTGAATGCCACTATAAAAAACATCAAATCTCTGTGTTGTGTGTGTATTCACAGATGAGAGATGTAGTCGGAGCCGCCACTGCAGGTGAGGCGTACTACAGAAGCTGTGTGGACAGCACCGTCAAATACATGAGCTCCTACAAGATCCCCGCAAGGTCCAGAACCGAGTGAAGACCTGGTACGACTACACCTGGAAGTCGCAAGGCATGCTGGGTAAGCAGAATCCGACTGCACTAGACCTTTACATGCATCAAGTGTGTTTTGGCTGTGTTTCATGATCCGTTTGTCTTCAGACGAGCAGGAGTTACTTGTACAGCTTCCAGATAAGATGCGTCTGGACATCGCGGCAGACGTAAACTACACCATTGTCAGTAAAGTGGCGCTCTTTCAGGTGAGTATCTATTTCCTCATTCACTCTAATCTTTCTTTCATGAACACACAGAGAATGACAAAGTCTGATTCAGCACTGCTAGAAAAACAGATCATTCCAGTTTAAAGTGGTCAAGCTGGTTTGTTGCTGATCCATAGTGGTCTTGACCAAGCTTGACCAAGATGAATACTAGGTTGAAACATGCTACACCGACTGGTTGTCCAGCCGACTAACCATGTACACCAGCTTGGTCCAGCTAATGACCATAAATGACTAAATACAAATGTACCAAATTTTCAAGCAGAGTCTATAGACTTACATACAACTTGAAATCAAATTCACTCAATTTACTCAGTGGTGTAAATCCTGTTTCATCTCAATACTATCCGACATTGATTATCTTAGCCAGCCATACAATATTTTATCAACACATGCTTTTACGATTCGAATTCGATTATATTCAGGGGCCTGCGATCAGTATTACAATATTATTTGCCTAACTGGTTACAATTGAATTAACTCACAAATGCATCCAAAATAACATGAACATTTAACTGAATACTGCATCTAAATAGGGACATCCACAACAAAAAATACACAGAAAAAGAATGTGTTAATGTATATAAAATAATATAGAAAAATAAATAATTAAAAAAACTATTTTGAATGCATTGCATCGATTCATCATATCGTTAGTCATTTGATTGCTGCAACGATCCATCTACATATTGTTAAACCCAATGATCTAGATAAATGTATATAGATACAATTAGATACAATTGCGAGATATAAAGTCAGAATTGAAATATAAAGTCAGAATTGTAGAAATAAAGTCGCAATTGTGAGATATAAAGTCAGACTTTTTATCTCACAGATTCAGACTTTTTTCTCACAATCGGGCTGTTAACATCTCTCAATTCTGACTTTATAACACGCAATTGTGAGTTTATATCTCGCTATTCTGACTTTATATCTCACAATTCTAACTTTATAACACGCAATTGCGACTTTATATCACTCAATTCTGACTTTATATCACGCAATTCTAACTTTATAACACGCAATTGTGACTTTGTGCAACCAATTCTAACTTTACATCTCGCAATTTCTAACTTTATATCACGCAATTGCGACTTTATATCACGCAATTCTAACTTTATATCTCGCAATTCTAACTTTATAACACGCAATTGCGACTTTATATCACTCAATTCTGACTTTATATCACGCAATTCTAACTTTATAACACGCAATTGTGACTTTGTCACGCAATTCTAACTTTACATCTCGCAATTCTAACTTTATATCTCGCAATTCTAACTTTATAACACGCAATTACGACTTTATATCACGCAATTCTAACTTTATATCTCGCAATTCTAACTTTATAACACGCAATTGTGACATTGTCACGCAATTCTGACTTTATATCTCGCAATTGTGACTTTATAACACGCAATTGCAACTTTATGTCACACAATTCTGACTTTACATCTCTCAATTCTGACTTAATACGCAATTGCAACTTGATTTCACGCAATTCTGACTTTATATCACACAATTCTAACTTTATATCTCGCAATTTTAACTTTATAACACGCAATTACGACTTTGTCACACAATTCTAACTTTATATCTCGCAATTCTGACTTAACATGCAATTGCGACTTTATATCACGCAACTCTAACTTTATATCTCACAATTGTGAGAAACAAAGTCAGAATTGTAAGATAAAAAGTTGCAATTACCTTTTTTATTTTTCACTTTGTAGCGGAAACAAGCTTCCATATTGATCAGTGGTTACACCTCTACTATTTACTTTCTTAATACACAGAAGATAACAATATATGTTAGCTTACGTTCGCATTAAGTTAAGAACATTTTATTTCTCAATGTTCTCTTAAAGTTTAAAATGCCCAGATTTTTAATGTTTCAAAAAATTTTAACATTTTTCTATTTCTTGGTGATATATCACATTATAACACATATAATTGTTTTAAAAAGTGTATTGTCAAAGAATCCACAATGTAGCTGAGAATCTATAGAATCCATAAATATGTCTCTCTTTACTCTGCTATGAAAATGGACCATTCCAGAAGCCAAAATATCAACAGTGCCAGGTGGACTTAAAACCCCTTAGACTTTAAAGGGTTAAATGCTATTTAATTGAACAAATGTTCTATTAGCATTACTAGAAGAGCATTCATTCATAACTTTGAGAGAACCGAGCCAAATTTCTGAGAATGTACCCTGTCCTTGTACACATTTCACCATTACATTTTTTTAATCCTTTTCATTTTTAATCAAATTTAATAACTTGCTCCACCTCTGAAACTCCTCCTCTCCAAACATCTGTTATACAGACATCACTCCTCACCATCCAATCAGTTCCCAATGGATTAACTCATTTTGTTTCTTATTGAACAGATTGTGAAAGGTTGTTAATATTAAAGTCTTTGACTCCTGTTCATTCCAGGGATGTGACAGACAGATGATTTTTGACATGCTCAACAGGCTGAAATCTGTGGTGTACCTTCCTGGAGATTTTGTTTGTAAAAAAGTAAGCAATACGGCACTTTTCTTTTTACTGTGCATGTGCATGTGCTTTACTCTGGCTTGCAAAAACATTTTAAAACCTAAATAATCTCAGTGTATTGCCATATATGGAGGTTGTCTTAGTAAAGGTCACATCAAACAGCCACCATGAAAGAGCCTTTTATCTGTCAGCGTTTTGAACTGACTCTTGTCCTGCTCGGCTCTGGTGGTCAGGGTGAGAGTGGGTCGAGAGATGTACATCATCAAAGCTGGAGAAGTGCAGGTGGTTGGAGGGCCTGATGGGACCACAGTGTTTGTGACTCTGAGAGCTGGCTCTGTGTTCGGGGAAATTAGGTGAGTAATGAGGACTAATCAGGTCAGTTTATATATTTATATATATATGTATGTATGTATTTATTTATTTTATTTATTTATTTATTTATTTATTTTAAGAAAAGTTTATATTATATTCAGTTTATATTTTTGACAACTGATTAAAATCAAATGTGACCTCAGAGGAAAGAATAATGTGAAAAATGAGTCAGTGAACCTGAAAACCGTGACAAAAGGTAGTTCACCCAAACCTGCCATATGTGTAATTTAAATGTTTACAACTGTGTTTGATTATTATATCTAAAGATGAATAGTAATAAGTTGTTTTTTCAACAAATGCATAAAAATCTGTGAAAATTTTGAATTTTGTTATTTTGTTGAATTTAAATTTACTTTAAAGGGATAGTTCCCATTGTTGGAAACTTTAAGGGATAGTTCCCCCACACAAATTAAGATATTTTTGATGAAATCTGAGAGCTTTCTTTCCCTCCATTGACCGCTACATAACTGAGACTTTGACGCTTCAAAAAGTTAATCAAGAGATCATAAAACTAATTTATATGAATTGAGTGATTTAGTCCAAATTTTCTAAAGAGAGTCGATTGCTTTATATTTTGAATAGATAACCAATCATCAACTCATACATCATTTGTGGTAAATGGAAGTTCAAGTAAGTTTGCTTGACAAGTGAGAACCAATGAGGTTCATTCTCGTGTTACGCAGCACATTTGAGATTCTGCAAGAACCAATGAGGTTCATTCTACGTGTCATGCATCACGTTTGAGCTTCTGCAACAACCAATGAGGTTCATTCTCATGTTGCTCAAATTTCATCAAAAATATCTTCATTTGTCTTCTGAACAAAATTCTTACGGGTTTGGAATGACATGAGGGTGAGAAATTATTGACAGAATTTTAATTTTTTGGGTGAACAGCCACTTTAACCTTTTATATTTTAGTAATGTACCAACTGACAGTGCTCCCTGTACTGTTTACAGCTTTAGATTAGATCAGAATGAATAGATGTTGAATTAAAACGAAATCCGAATGCAAACAAATCAAGAGCTTGTGATTCGTAATCAAATCATAAAATCTGTATCAATACCCAGCCCTATAATGGAGCCACGCAGTGTAACAATGTGTTTTCTGTGAAAAGCCAAACAGACTGTTTTTTGTGTGTGTCCACTCCATCAGTTTGCTGGCGGGTGGTGGTGGGAACCGACGAACCGCTGACGTAAAGGCCCATGGTTTTGCTAACCTCTTCATCTTGGATAAGAAGGACCTGGCAGACATCTTAGTACACTATCCCGAGTCCCAGAAGCTACTGCGCAAGAAGGCCAAGTGAGGCGATCAGATCTCAAACCTCAACCAAGAGCCCCAGCAATCCTCACACACACACACACACTTCACCCAGCGCTGTGGTCTGAGCCATTTACACCTCTATCACACTCACAGATCTCCTAGTACCTTGTTTGCTAAATTTCATCTGTTTTTCTCATCCCTTTCTCTCTGTGTCCTTCTCATATCCTCATTTCTCTTCAATCGGAAGGAGGAATTACTGTTTGATTTTGTTAGTTTGGAGGCTATTGAGATAATGAAAAAGCATGATCCGTTGAATCACATGATCTGTTCACCCGTGGGACCAATTTACTGTGCATGTGTGTTGAATGATGTTATGTAAATGCTTTAGAACCTTATGGAGCTCCACTTCCTGTTACAGTCTCAGCGATGCACATGCTAGTTTACAACTCAACGTATGGCCATCCTAATGAGTTTGTCTCCCTCCATAGGAAAATGTTGACGAAAGATAAGAAGCCTGCAGATGAGAAGGTTAAGGAGACGGGTGAGGTCATCGGTGAGCGGCCAGAGACACCCAAACTCTACAAGGCTGCCCTAGAGGTTGCCAAAGGACAAACATTTGCCAAGCTGAAGGAGTCACATAAGGGAGCAACTCTAGAGGTATTTAAACCCACTATTTAGATGCTTTAGGACAAAAACATACTTTGAAGCCAGACAACAGCTCTGGCTGTAAAGACTAAAAATATGTCCTTCACCATAAACCTAAAATCAGATGTTTACCTGTTTACTCCTGGCGCTTTGGTCGATCGGCTCACAAGACGATCAGGGAGACGCATTCCCGTTTACACCTAGCGTTCTAATCGGTCTCTTTTGTCCACTTTCAACCACTTCTGTCCTGATTTCTTCAAGGGGATGTCTATGGGCGGGTAAATGTATGGGTTTTGTACATACGTAGAGCTGCAGCTTTCGTTTAGGCTCTGATAGCCACAAGACCGTGCATCTACGCGAGCATCTACACCACAAAAGCAATCTGGTCGAATGCGTTTTTCACTACCTCTAGAAATGGTGGAGTAGACAAGCTTTGTTTAGAGCATACAAATTATGGAAGCTTGTTTCCGCTACTTAATAAAAAAAAAAGTAATTGCGACTTTTTATTTCACAATTATGACTTTTTTTCTCACAATTGCGAGTTTACATTCGCAATTCTGACTTTATTTCTCAGAATTGCGAGATATAAAGTCAGAATTGCGTGATATAAAGTCGCAATTACGTGTTATAAAGTCAGAGTTGCAAGGTATAATGTCAGAATTGCGTGATATAAAGTAAGAATTGCGAGGCGCTAGAATTGCGAGATGGAAACTCGCAAATGTGAGAAAAAAAGTCAGAATTGTGAGAAGTAAAATTCTCAATTCTGTCTTTTTCTTGCAATTGCGACTTTATTTCTCAGAATTGCGACTTTATATCTCGCAATTGCAACTTTATTTCTCACAATTCTGACTTCATATCTCGCAATTGTGAGATAAAAAGTCGCATGCTTTGAAACGGGCACATTTCAGTGGAGAATTCTAGTCTGGGACAGGACGCCAAAAACCAGGGCTGTGTCCGAAATCGCATACTCTCTTGATTAGGTACTAGTTTTGAATACGTAATTACTTAATGACTTGCTAAAAAAAAAAAACCTGCTCTATACGTTGCCCTAATATGTTGCACTTATCACGTGACCTACTATGGTCAGTATATTCACAAATCCTGTCCTGTGGCCTCATGGTCAGTGTCCACCGCACTTCAGAATTTCACCAGAAGAAGGAGGGCATACGGGTACTTTTTTCGTACTCTTTTAGGCCGGATTCACATATAGCGCCTAAAAACGCGTAGAAACCGCTGGTGGCGCCGCATTCTCCTTTTTCCAAACCGCTAGGGCGGTTGCGCTCCAGTTGGTTCTTGTCACATGACCGCTGTGCGCTTGGTGCGCTTGCGGCATTCTGAAAAGTTGAGATGTTTTTATTTCGATGCGGCGCGGACGCGCTTGGAAAAATTAGCAGGTCGCACTGCGTCGCTTGCCATTATGAGCGCGCATACCGTGCGCCTACATTTGAAATAACGAAAAAGAGTAGTGTAAATTCAGACATACAGTATTTATTTTGTCACATACTGTTTTTCGCCTACTATATAGTAGGTAAGTATGTGATTTCCATGCCAGCCAGGAGTGTCCCCAGGAAAAATGGGAAGGTCTGGTTACCCTACTGTAGAAGATATTATATTCTAATGCACATTATAGTGCCCCCTTGCAGCAGCACATAGAAAGCAACAATTTTCAAACACAATAAATCAAGCTTGTGTATAATACAGAAGCCGGACGTGTCTTTTGTCATCTTTATTTCCCATAACCCTCCACCCCTGGCTAAAAAGCCATTTTGGATCATTTTAATCTACTGTTATTACAAACATAAATTATTGGTACAGCCCAGCTTGTTGATATTTCACCAGTCATGTCCCTCACTTCTTTTGTGTATCCTCTCTTTCTCTCTCAGCCGTCCACTTCTGGCTCCGGCATGACCTCCACAGGTCCAGTGCCCCCTCCCTCCCCAATGCACCGACGCTCGCCCATTCCCCGGCCTCGCATGCAGGATGATGATGACATGGTATCAGAGACCACTGACAGCACCATGATCATCCGCATGACTCCCCGCGTTGAGGGAGAGGAGATCCTCACCGTGGAGGTCGGTCCTGGAGAGGGGGTGGAAGGGGAGGAGGAGCTGAGCAAAACTGAAGACAAGTGAGAGAAAGAAGAGGTCAAGGACAGAGGAGAGTAGGGATAGGGTAGAAAGCCTGAAGAAAGCCCAATGCACACAACCCTTTACATGCTTTCTCTATTATTGTGTTGGTGAAATTCCTACACGTTCCTACACAACAAGGTCATGCCAAACATGTTTTCAAGGCTCCCTTTGGAGAACCTCTAGGTTTGTATCTTTTCAAAAAAAGCACAGTTCCCTGAGAAACTCATTCGTTCCTGTTATAACTCGAAGGGGTGTTAATGGCTAGTAACCTCATCATAAGACCAAGATTTTGAGGCATTTGAAATATGATATCTGAAGCACTTCCATTTGCGTAGAGGTTCTCGAGAGGTAAAAAGTGTATAAAAACACTACTGTATTGTATATTATAATACGAAGGTGAAGTCAGCTTCTGGGGAGTATTCCAGAAAGAAGGGTAAACTTACTGTCATATAAATTCAGAACTCTCGGTTTATTAACTCTCACCTTTCTTATTCGGTTATCGCTTCTAAAACTTTGTTCAGGAGTAAGTTCTGTCAAATCAAAGTATGTTCACCAAGGAAATCACAAATAAAAGCATCAAAGTCATCAAGGAAATGGATGCTAAGAAGAAGCACGCTTTATGTTGCGATCACGCCATGTCGTAATTACCATGGGCATGTGATGTCTATTCGTAGCTGTTCAAAACCTAAATCAGTCTGCTGAGGTGAGCGGTTCTGCAATCATTTTTTATGATCATGTTCTAATCTTTAATCACTTTTTTTCTTACAGTAAACCAGGATTATATTGTTTATTGATGCTAAATTTATGAATTAAAAAAGAAAGACTGATTGATTGAACATAAAAACAGTGCTAGCAAAGATAATATGGCTGTATGAATATTTTTATGTTTTGTCATTTTGCTTCCAAATTTGTCCCATATATTTATTTGTATACTATAGAATTACATTATATCGAAAACCTTTTGAATGCAGATCCATGATGTGTGAGTGAGAATAAAACAGTACAATTAAATAAAGTTCATAATAAACATTGCTTTATGATATAATAAAAAAACGTTATGATAATATAATATGATATTGTGGGAAGTCTGTCGTCCCAATTGAAGCCTCATCAAGTAAGAAGCCGTATTCAGTACCTCTGAAGTAAACTAACCCTGAAAGTTACTTCAGTTTTGGAAACCAAGAGTTGAGGTTATCTGTAAACTCACCCGGGTATGTGTCATAACCTGCTTTCTGGAATAACCCCCTGTGGCAAGCAGAGCGGGGCCTAGAGCCGTGGGAACGGAGCAAGGCCGTTGGCGTGAGTGCTTTGAGCGTCACCTGAGCGCCACACCAGTCGCGAATGAGTTCCCAAGGCTCTCGGCCCCGCCCTCCTTCCCACACCCACCAACATTACTTAAACTCTCCTCCTCACTGCCATTGGACAGATAATCGAATATCCCCGTCTCAGAGTCCCAGCACTGGTTGAGGCAGTATGGGTAATGTTTTGAAAGCTCCACAGTGTTCACATTTGTCAGTTGAATTAACCTGTTTGCTCACCTGTAGCAGGATTTCAACATGTGTAAAATGACACTTCCCTTTAAGGACTATTCTAGATGTTTCAGGACTGAAGGGCCATTAGGGTCAGCTGAACTCCCTGTGTAATGGAAAGTAATCTTGACTATTTTCCACAGCACATGCTGCTCTAACTCCAAGACTGCCTGCTGCTTCTGCATTTATTCCAACATCCTGTCTGTTATTGCCTTAGTGGATTCCCTCTGTACACAAGCCCTTGTACACACATTTACACAATGACCTTGTACAGTTATTTCTAGTCAAAATATATCTGGTAAATGTATAATTCACCTAAAAAGACATTCCTGGCATCATTTACTCAGCCTCATGTCGTTTTCCAAACATGTTTTACTTTTTTCCTTCTTCTGTGGAACATTAGTAGGCTTGTTTAAAATATTTGAATATATTAAAACATTAAAATATTTTGAGAAATGGAAATCAGTTTTTGTCCTTTTTGTTTTTACATACAATAGAATTCAATGGGTGGCCACTTTGGGTTAGTAAATATTAGTCTATCCTATTAATTTATGTCTAGTGATATTATACACAATGACATTGCATAAGCTGTGGTGTAACAAAGTAATGTTGTGCTACATTGCCAGGTGGGATTTTCAGAGCTTTCTTGAATTTTCAGCTGAAGCTGAACAAATTTGTTTTGGTCTCTCTCTCAAAAGATGTGAAAGTCACATGGTGAAGATACCCGCTGTGCTTTGATATGTACTATGAGGACTAATCGATTATGAATGATTTTTTCGTGTTTCCAGGTCAGTTCATGCTGAACTACTGTAGTGCGAATGGACACCAAAAGAATCTATAAATGGAAAGTTACTCATACAGGGTTTCCGCGGGGCATTAAAAAGCATTAAAAGTCCTTAAATGGATTTTGTGAAAATTAAGGCCTTAAAAGGCATTAAAAATCATTAAATTTGATTCATACAGGCATTATTTTTTCATATAGTTTTGAAGATAATTTTATATAAATGTATTTGAATATAGCTTTCATGATTAATAATTTGTATTTGCTATCGCAAAATATGTACGTTTCGTGTGATAAATATGCGGAACCAGTGTGGTAATTGCTTCCAGCCAGAGCAAAAGTGTTGTGATGCGGAGGTGACGCAGGTCTGTTGTATCATACAGAAAGGTTGTACAGCGGAGGAAAGGTCTGAACCTTGAAAAATAGGGGAAGTGCAAATTTCTGCCAAAGTGGCTAGAAAACAAAACTTTTAAGACATGGTTGCAGCCCAGTAGTGATAAAAATGATGAAGGATTTTGCGGCGTTTGTAAAAAAGCATTTAAGTTGGGGACAATGGGAATCAGCACCGTGAAATCCCAAATGCGGTGTGACGGCCACAATCGGCGCGTTAGATTTAAATAGTACATTGTGTTCAATTTGTCGTTTAATGAGATCTAATGTAAGTTGCTAGTAGCAAGAATAGACCCAACCGTTACACGCATGCACTACAATGGTACATTGTATTTCTCACGCTGAAAAACAATTTATAATTTGTTTAATATGCCGCAGCACCTTAAATGTGTCTGGCCGCGTCACTGTCACTATTGACCCGGCAGGAATCAAGCGCGTTCGAGCCAGCCACCAATCAAAAAAAAAAAAAGAAAGGGGCCACACAATAGCCAATCAGAAAATAGCACTATTGTATCTGGGTAAGATTCAAGATAAGTCATGATCTCCTGTTTTAATGTTACAAAAAATTCACAACTTGTTTGACATAAACAATGACAACTTGACTGCTGTTAGAGAATGATTCCCAGATAATTAGCATCAGTTTTTTTATGGGTGTCTGTAACTTGTATGTATATATATATATATATATATATATATATACAGTATATATATATATATATATATATATATATATATATATATATATATACACTCACCGGCCACTTTATTAGGTACACCTGTCCAACTGCTCGTTAACACTGAATTTCTAAGCAGCCAATCACATGGCGGCAGCTCAGTGCATTTAGGCATGTAGACATGGTCAAGACAATCTCCTGCAGTTCAAACCGAGCATCAGTATGGGGAAGAAAGGTGATTTGCAGTGACTTTGAACGTGGCATGATTGTTGGTGCCAGAAGGGCTGGTCTGAGTATTTCAGAAACTGCTAATCTACTGGGATTTCACGCACAACCATCTCTAGGGTTTACAGAGAATGGTCCGAAAAAGAAAACATCCCAGTGAGCGGCAGTTCTGTGGGCGGAAATGCCTTGTTGATGCCAGAGGTCAGAGGAGAATGGCCAGACTGGTTCGAGCTGATAGAAGGGCAACAGTGACTCAAATAACCACCCGTTACAACCAAGGTGGGCAGAAGAGCATCTCTGAACGCACAGTACGTCGAACTTTGAGGCAGATGGGCTACAGCAGCAGAAGACCACACCGGGTGCCACTCCTTTCAGCTAAGAACAGGAAACTGAGGCTACAATTTGCACAAGCTCATCGAAATTGGACAACAGAAGATTGGAAAAACGTTGCCTGGTCTGATGAGTCTCGATTTCTGCTGCGACATTCGGATGGTAGGGTCAGAATTTGGCGTCTACAACATGAAAGCATGGATCCATCCTGCCTTGTATCAACGGTTCAGGCTGGTGGTGGTGGTGTCATGGTGTGGGGAATATTTTCTTGGCACTCTTTGGGCCCCTTGGTACCAATTGAGCATTGTTGCAACGCCACAGCCTACCTGAGTATTGTTGCTGACCATGTCCATCCCTTTATGACCACAATGTACCCAACTTCTGATGGCTACTTTCAGCAGGATAATGCGCCATGTCATAAAGCTGGAATCATCTCAGACTGGTTTCTCTGAACATGACAATGAGTTCGCTGTACTCAAATGGCCTCCACAGTCACCAGATCTCAATCCAATAGAGCATCTTTGGGATGTGGTGGAACGGGAGATTCGCATCATGGATGTGCAGCCGACAAATCTGCGGCAACTGGTGTGATGCCATCATGTCAATATGGACCAAACTCCCTGAGGAATGCTTCCAGCACCTTGTTGAATCTATGCCACGAAGAATTGAGGCAGTTCTGAAGGCAAAAGGGGGTCCAACGCGTTACTAGCATGGGGTACCTGAGTAAAGTGGCTGGTGAGTGTATATAATATATATATATATATATATATATATATATATATATATATATATATATATATATATATATATATATATATATATATATATATATATATATATATATATATATATGGTTAGTCATGGGTCATATATGGCATTAAAACATTTTAAAATGGCATTAAAAAGGCATTACATTTAATTGGAAGATACCTGCAGAAACCCTGTGCATACTTTTAATTGGTATTTGTTTAGAATCCTTCATTCGCGTCTCAGACAGCCCTCATTTCTTTATAAGAGGTTAGAAGAGGCAGGAATTAGGTTGATTGTATGTAATAGGCTAGCTGGTCTATTTTTATACAAAAGCGAGATTGCCTGAGCCCTGTGACAGGACCCACACTAACTACTCTTGCTGTGTAGCTTACTTTTTGGTCCCAGGAGAGCTGGCCAACCCATAAACATTTTGTCCTGGGAGGACACTTGAATTTGTGAATTCAAGAAATGTGAATTTAAACTGATAAAACCTGGATTTATGTGGGGAAAAAATCAAAAGTGAGCTACTGTTAAACAATCTAAATGGTCATGGAAATCCCTTATCTAAGTTAGACACAGACTAAGACATACAGACTGACAGGAAGAGCACAGGAAGAATGAGGATTTTTTCATTGTTCCTTTCTTGTCTCTACAAAACCAGATGCAGGAAATATGTAAAGGCGGGAATATGAGGGACAATCCTGGGTTTGTTAAGTGACTGCTGAACAACCTACAGCATCATGCATTGTCTATAAACTTACTTAAAGGAAATGTAAAAGCACAAGCTGTACTCTTATTAAAAATGGTATTCAGCATGCTTCTTTAAAATGTATCCACATGTGTAAAATGGTCTTAACATCTTTGAACATATTTTTGTAGCTTCTAAATAAAAGACATGTACCTACAGTTACAGTTCTTGGTAGTAGCCTAGTGTTTATTATTGCAAGTCTTTTTAACATCAGGAGGGCTAACTGAGAGTTTGAGTTAATGAGGATTGAACAGTGGCATGGTACCGCGTTCATTTTTCCTATGAACAGGAGGAGCGAGCGTTTGCGTCACTGCAGTCAGCTGTGCGCGCGCGTCTCGTGCTGCATGTTTCACTCAGGCGTGATTATCTCGTTTATCTTCACTTCACGACACAACACTAAACTTTCAGCTCTTCAGACCGCGAGACTGAACACTGCTTTTGCAACAAGTGGGTAAAAGAGTGGAATAAAACCTGAAGGAAACGGTTTAAGGAGGAAACCGGGGCGGAGGAAGGAGTTTGGCGTGCTAGCTGGCCTGAGACGTAAGCACATTCTTTCACTTATACCGCACATGCTTCATACTTTAATGTTATGGGGTATAATAAAGCGCTATTGTGAAACCATGGCGACTTTATAGCCAAAACAAGTGTAAGACAAATGCAGTTGTCGCTGTTATAGCCAATTCAGTTTTTTCGCCAGTGCTGTCAGTCCTGCAAACTCATTTAATAAAGTAAATAAGTTGCAGAACGTCCTGAATCATAAACTAAACATCCCGTTTCTCGGTTCAAAATTAAAATATCCGCTCGCGTTTTGTCGAAAGACGTGTATCTTCTCGAGACTGTTATTATTTTAGGCTACCATACGTGCCTTCAATTATAAACTAAATGTGTTTTTATCAAACAACTGTTTTAACTGGTAAATTACGGTTGTATGTTGGGTGTATCAAAGTCCGGGTGTGCCCGGTACAGAATTACTTTGGATGTTATCTGAACTAGTCATCATGTCAGTTTGGAAAAGTCATATCAGTTGAATCAGTTTAGACTGCTTATAGAACACGCAGTGAGATGTTTCCAGTGCTGCTTTCCCAGATAGCACAAGTACATCTTGGAGATGTCTATTTGACGTCTGCATTGAGTGACATCTGCAAGATGTAGGTTATTTCTTTTTAAGTGTTTGCTCGTCTAGTCTCTTGGACGTTTCCTATTAGATGATTTAGAAGTGTCTTTAAGATGTTGAAGATTTAGGGGGAAAACTGCCTTTTCTAAGATGTTTATCAGATGTTTTTACACACTAGATCTATCCAGATTAACAGATCTTTAACAGATCTCTTTTTTACCTCAGTACCCGTGCTGTCTTTGTTTAGGTAGTGACTTGAGTTGTTGATTGAACTTGATCAAGTTGAGTTTGAATTTGTTGTCCATTGGTCAGTGTGTTACTGTTTGAAACTCATCCATTATGTTAACCATTGGACAGATCTGTGTATTTTAATAGCTTTTTGTGAGAAACAGACCAAAATGTAACTTAGACTGAGAATTTCAAGACACAAGCTTCAAATTCTGAGGGGAAAAAACAGAACTGCAAGTTTAAATTGCACAATTTTGAGAAACGTCAGAATTGTTGTCAGATTAGTCACAAATAAATGTTTATTTTATATTTTTATTCCATTGCAGAAACAAAAAAAAAACAGAATTTGCGAAATGTAAACTCAGAATTCGGGAAAAAAATCAGAATTGCTGCAATTACCATTTATTTATTTTTATTATATGGTTGGAACAAGCTTTCATACATGTGGATTTAGTAGATTGAATAGTTTATGTTAACCATATTGTATTCCAATAGCTTTTTGTGAGAAACAGACCAAAATGTAACTTAGACTGAGAAATTTCAAGACATTAGCTTCAAATTCTGTGGGAAGAAACAGAATTGCAGTAAATTTCACAAATTCTGAGAAATGTCAGAATTGTAGTCAGATAAGATAGTCACAAATAAATATTTTGCTTTATTTGTATTCCATTGCTGAAACAAAAAACAGAATTTGCAAAATGTAAACTCCACAAAATGTGAATTTCCGCAATTACCATATTTTTTTTTAATTAAATGATGGGAACAAGCTTTCATACTGTATGTGGATTCAGATAAGCTTGTGTGTTATTTATTTATTTATTTTAAAAATGGGAAAAAACGAGTGCAATGCAACAAAAATAGAATGTTTTTTTCACTGTTTTGCACCATGAGGAGTTTTTATTATTTATTTATTATTTATATGCAAAATCAATGAAACTGTCTATGCTAGAAATGCGTAACTTCCATTACAATGCATTGATGACTACTTTGTCAGTTATAATCCGTAAGTTTTTCCGTGTTTGATTGGGTGTGATACTGAGAGTGTAGACATGTTGGGCCGCTTTGTCCAGTTTGTATTCTATCATTCCCGAATATGCCCTTAAGTACATTCCTTACTGAGGAGTCAGTGAGAAGTCCTCTATGAGAACTATGACACTGATGCTTTTCTTCCAAGAGTTGTGTGTCACTTGTTTGCTGTCAAAATGAATGCCTGTCATGTCTTGTTTTCCTCAGGCAAACCAAGCTAGCTTTTTTTGCAGTTCCCTTGCATCACACATTTTTATATTCCATGCATATTCTATTCACAATAAGACAAATGACAAAAATGTTGTTTAAAATTGTTTACTTTTAAATTGAGAATGAATCATACTTCTGGACGCTGCTGTCATTGCTTGACGTCAACTACCAGTTATTTTTGCATGATGCTGCATTTAAAATTACAGTTTTTAAGAAAGTAAGGAGTGACATCACTTGTAGTATCATCTTAATTTTGGTTAGTCATTTAATTAAGGAATATCCTATGTTACATAGTACCATTTTCTTTTTCCCTAATTATACGTTAGCTCAACTGTGTAAACAACAGCTTCCCGAGACACCCTGTCACACTCCTCTGTATACTGGCAATGCAAGGAAGACTTCATGTTACATAATTGCAATGAATCACTGTCCTCTATCCAGGAAACCAGCTCAGACCAACAGATGGTGCTGTGCTCCATGGTCTCTCAGCATTTATGGGCATGAATCTTCAATAGGCCAAAAAAACATGCAAAGCTTTTTTTAAGGCAACAGATGTTCTTTAATAGCATTGATGGTTCCATGAAGAACTTGTAACATCCATGGAACTTTGTCGATGCACAAAAGGTTCTTTATTTTGGAAATAGGTTCTTAGAATTGTAAAATGTTCTTCACACTAAGAAAAAAAATGGTTGTTTTAATAACCAGTCACTTAAACATTCTTTAAGGTAAGTGAAATAATCAATTTTGTTGGTCGACTCCAAAACATAAAATAATGTTCTTAATTAGGCATTTGAGTTTTAACCGCCTAAAATATGTGTTGCTCTGTTGTCTTTTCCTTTGATATTCCCTGGCAGTCCCTGGGCAGAAGTAAACTTTACAGGGTGCTTCTGTAAAAAGCAATATGTGCAACAGATGTTAGACACCCAGAACATGTCTGACTCACTTACATATAAGCCTGTACACCTCAGTGGAGACTCTGACTCACTCATGAGGTCAATGCTCATTGGCAGTAGGTTGGGTAAAACCTGTGTTTCCACTGTTTGCATTTTCATAGTTTACACTAATCCTGACTTCTGACCTGTGCTGCCAAGACACAGAAAATGTTCCTTGAAAATGTATGCATTCGAGCGGTTTCTACAACAAGAGAGATAAAAGTTGAGGTATTGCATCATACATCAGTTGACATTAACCCTGTAATTTTGAGGTTTCCCACCCTTTTCTGTTACTCTGTAATTTGCTCCTGAAATAGCACACACTGCGGCCATGGTGTGTCAGTAATGCTAAATTCATCACTGTGTGGAGATGAGACAATCTGAGAGGTTACAGTCTCGCTGACTTTCCCTTTCTAAACTCAATGTCTCTTTGCATTAATTGTAAAGGGCTTGAATGAGAGTGGTGGTATCTGTCAGCATTTCCTAATCCCACTGCTCACTTTGCTGAAATATTTCTGTTCTAAGCTGCTTAACCGAGGTGGTCGTGTTCGGCTTAGCCTTTTAACTTGAAGTCGCATACCTGTGTGTTTGCCTTGCACCTGCACACACACACTTTATAATTCATTGATGGATCAAGTTAACAGTGAGATTCCACTGAAAGTGCAAATATTTGTCTTTCATGTTTTCTTTGCAGCTAGATCTACAGTTGCAAAGAATAAATTCATACATTTGGAACAAGTTTGGAACAACATTGTGAACTTGTCAAGATGTTTGTATGTATGGCATTAGCCTTACACCTACACTCACCGGCCACTTTATTAGGTACACCTGTCCAACTGCTCGTTAACACTTAATTTCTAAGCAGCCAATCACATGGCGGCAACTGCAGTGCATTTAGGCATGTAGACATGGTCAAGACAATCTCCTGCAGTTCAAACCGAGCATCAGTATGGGGAAGAAAGGTGATTTGAGTGACTTTGAACATGGCATGATTGTTGGTGCCAGAAGGGCTGGTCTGAGTATTTCAGAAACTGCTAATCTACTGGGATTTTCACGCACAACCATCTCTAGGGTTTACAGAGAATGGTCCGAAAAAAAAAACATCCAGTGAGCGGCAGTTCTGTGGGCGGAAATGCCTTGTTGATGCCAGAGGTCAGAGGAGAATGGCCAGACTGGTTTGCGCTGATAGAAGGGCAACAGTGACTCAAATAACCACCCGTTACAACCAAGGTGGGCAGAAGAGCATCTCTGAACGCACAGTACGTCGAACTTTGAGGCAGATGGGCTACAGCAGCAGAAGACCACACCGGGTGCCACTCCTTTCAGCTAAGAACAGGAAACTGAGGCTACAATTTGCACAAGCTCATTCGAAATTGGACAATAGAAGATTGGAAAAACGTTGCCTGGTCTGATGAGTCTCGATTTCTGCTGCGACATTCGGATGGTAGGGTCAGAATTTGGCGTCTACAACATGAAAGCATGGATCCATCCTGCCTTGTATCAACAGTTCAGGCTGGTGGTGGTGGTGTCATGGTGTGGGGAATATTTTCTTGGCATTCTTTGGGCCCCTTGGTACCAATTGAACATCGTTGCAACGCCACAGCCTACCTGAGTATTGTTGCTGACCATGTCCATCCCTTTATGACCACAATGTACCCAACTTCTGATGGCTACTTTCAGCAGGATAATGCGCCATGTCATAAAGCTGGAATCATCTCAGACTGGTTTCTTGAACATGACAATGAGTTCGCTGTACTCAAATGGCCTCCACAGTCACCAGATCTCAATCCAATAGAGCATCTTTGGGATGTGGTGGAACGGGAGATTCGCATCATGGATGTGCAGCCGACAAATCTGCGGCAACTGTGTGATGCCATCATGTCAATATGGACCAAACTCCCTGAGGAATGCTTCCAGCACCTTGTTGAATCTATGCCACGAAGAATTGAGGCAGTTCTGAAGGCAAAAGGGGGTCCAACCCGTTACTAGCATGAGGTACCTAATAAAGTGGCCGGTGAGTGTACATCTACTTCATTGGAATTGTATTGTTTTTTTATGCTGAATCATAGCAGCACTAAAGGCTTTGTGTTCATTGACCTATCATATAATTTTATGTTTATTGCCTTTTATCAGCTAAGCTCACATATCACATAACGCACACATAACACCAGTCAATTAAAAAATCCTTTAAAAGTAGTTTGCATTTGTAATCTTGGAAAGTTAAATCACAACATGACCAATTTTAAAATAAATACTCACCAAAAGGATTTTTAGGAACACCTGTTCAATTTCTCATTAATGCAATTATGCAATCAACCAATCACATGGCAGTTGCTTTAATGCATTTAGAGGTGTTGTCCTGGTCAAGAGGTCCTGGATCCATCATGCCTTGTTACCACTGTGCAGGCTGGTGGTGGTGGTGTAATGGTGTGGGGGATGTTTTCTTGGCACACTTTAGGCCCCTTAGTGCCAATTGGGCATCGTTTAAATGCCACAGCCTACCTGAGCATTGTTTCTGACCATGTCCACCCCTTTATGGCCACCATGTGCCCATCCTCTGATGGCTACTTCCAGCAGGATAATGCACCATGTCACAAAGCTTGAATCATTTCAAATCGGTTTCTTGAACATGACAATGAGTTCACTGTACTAAAATGGCCCCACAGTCACCAGATCTCAACCCAATAGAGCATCTTTGGGATGTGGTGTGAACGGGAGCTTCGTGCCCTGGATGTGCATCCCACAAATCTCCATCAACTGCAAGATGCTATCCTATCAATATGGGCCAACATTTCTAAAGAATGCTTTCAGCACCTTGTTGAATCAATGCCACTTAGAATTAAGGCAGTTCTGAAGGCGAAAGGGGTCAAACTCAGTATTAGTATGGTGTTCCTAATAATCCTTTAGGTGAGTGTAGATTGTATGTGTAATAATATCTGAGTGAAAATCACATTCAAAAATAAATGTTGATAATGCAAGTAACAGGTCACTGACAGGCCACCTTACTTAACTAAACTTTGGTGGCCTGTCAGTGACCTGTTTCGTGAGTCATCAACATTTATTTTAGTGGTGTCATATTCTTCTCTTTTTATTATTTCCACCAAAGTATATTGCAGTCCTATCTTTTATAACCCTGGTCTGATTGTACCTTTAATTGGTTTACATCACAGACCGATTTCGCTTATTGTTTAGCTCTATTAAAATACTGCATTTGTTTCCCGTGAAGGTTTTTTTTTCCACATTATATTTTAATAAAATGTGTAATGTTTTATTTAGCCTGTTGATCTGTAACTACAGTATTGGTTAATTTGGTTAGAACAGGCATTCTTGTTGCTTGTCCTTGGTCTGACTCTATACAGGCCCCTAAAAAGGGTAATGAACCAGAAGATCTTTTGTTAGTCCGCACTCACACAGTGAAAGTGACGGTTGTTTTGTTTGTTTTTTTCTGAAGTTTTACCACAAGGCTGCAGTGATCCGTTATGACCACAAATCAAAATTCAGCCTTCAGTATTGACACTGTCAGTTTTCACTGTGACCCATTCTTTTGGTCGTCCATTTCCATGTTATTTTCTTTTCATTGTCACACAGCAGAAACATGATGGCAAGTTTGGAAGACGCAGTTCAACTAGGTCATCTCACCATGGCAACAACCAATCAGGGACAAGCTTCTTTATCCTCAGCGGTGTATTTAAATTTTTTTTTGTTTTTGTTGATTTTCCTTTTTGCATAGATGCAAACAGTCGTTACATCATCGGCTAAGAGACGCTTAGCTCTCATGTACTGTAGTGACAGATGGACATGAGAAAAGGGAGGGAGAAAGAGTGAAATGCATTTCTCTCTCAGCAAAGGTGTGGGACTTCACTTCACCAGCAACGCAGGAGCAGCTGGGTTGTGGCCATTTGGAGTTTGCCCTGTCTTATGAACCACAAACTGGGATAAAGATAACAGCAGGAGTGGTCTAACATGTGAACCAAACATAAAACTATTGGTGACGCAAGAGGAGGTGAAGATTTGTTGGAGATCAGCTTGTTCCACTGGCGATTATGTGTTTGGATGAAGAATTTAATGATTACTCCGTCAATCTGATATCTGTGGAATACACCGGTTGTAATATCAAGATTACATTTGGAAGTTCTCCAAAGAAGAGGAATGGAGATATGAAAGATAAGGACCCAAACATTCACAAGCCTTTCCTGGTTAGCGAACCATCTACTCGTCTATTATTCCACAAGTGTGTGTGTGTGTTTGCATTGGCTAACATGAGCTTGTTTATCAGGGTGTGTCTTTATAGATGTGCCCAGGTAGGTTAAAATGGCTTTGTGGGGTTTAAAAGCAGGTGTGCATTAGTCAGCCCTCCCTCATCCTCTCTCGGGCGATGTGAGAGGCCATCTCATTTGCCGATCAGATCATGGACAGATTATCAGCCTAAATGAGCTTTAGAAGAAGCTCTGATGCATCGGAATAACATACTGAGCAGTTTTACCTTGTAGAAGACATTTTCCTTGCGAATACAACAAAGAACTGGCGGAAAAAGAAGCGAAAGGCAACTATTATTGGGGAACTTTATTCCAAAACTGGTTATTTGACTTTGGACTTTACCATTACACATGCACAGTGCAGTAGAGCTGATATCACGACTGTAACTTCAACCAGAAGATAGTGTTCTGTGCTGGCACTGACCCTGAAACGAGATCAGCCGGGATGTCTTTTACAGGTTACTCCATCTCTGACTGAACGTGTTGGCGGACCCATTTCGTGACTCTGTTAGTCAGCACCACCATGTATGTGCTGTGCACCCTGATGTTTCTGTCCCTACATAGCCTGTTTCAGGAGACCCAGGGACCTGGAATCGTCTGAGCCCAAGGCGATTGAGGCCCCTGAGCAGCACAGACAGGATTTAGCCAAACAGGGACGCAAGAAGAGGAACAAGCACCCCTCGTCTGGAAGTTCTGGAGCATTAGAGTCCTCAAGAGCCCTTAAACAGCATGACTTTGAAAGATCCCTGGATGGACCCTGCAGAGCAAGTAAAAGAAGATCTTTTCCCCTGGATAATGTGCACGAGAGGAGGAAGAAAGGACAGGTGAGATTGAAAGATCTGCACAGATCTTTAATGTTGTTTAATACACGATCACCGTTCATTCAAGCTTATTAAGGTTGTTGTTTTTGACTGATCCATTCCGGAGCTACTGTCTGCCACGGAAAATTTCCATTTAATCTAAAATGTGGTTATTTATTCATTGATTCCTTCTTATTATTTATGAGTGTTGTATTGTTGATTTGGTAAAACATCAGATTCTTTGATGGTTCAAGGATTTAGCTGAGCTTGAAAGTTATTTCAGAATGTCTGAGCTATTTTAGCCAACTGGATGTGTTTCAAAACGTCTTATCCCTTATACAATTGCTTTTTAGTAGTTTTGTGCAATCAGTTGCTTCTAGAGTAATTCAGAATGGCTTGTATGTTTTTTTGCAGTGGGATTTTCTTGTACCTGGAAATGATTATTATCATCCTGTCCCTCTGCTGTCCCGTTTTCTAATGTTCTTTGTTGCCTGATGGACCGTTTTAGCAGATAAAATCCTGAGTGGTTATATAAGCAGTGGGTTAATCGGAGAAGCTCCCTGTCCTCTTTAATAGTAATTTAATTCATACGTAATGCACTCAATCTTACTGTTCTCTTCCCTCAATGTTCTTTGCTTTCACTTGTTGGATCAGCAGAAATCTCTCCTAGCTGGAATTGGTTTTACTGAACGCTTATTATCATCAATTCTAGGAAGAATCCTTTATAGACCCCTTTTGCGCCAACGTCACAGATGCGTCACGGCGCTAGCTGGAGGCAAAACAAAAGTGAAAACTGGAGGCGGCTAATACAAACCAGCACAGATTCGGCTACATAATAAGGAGCTTAAATTATTGCTACTATTATTAAATGTCATCTTGTTGTGTTGTTTGGTGCAAGAATTGATGAAAAATGAATATGCTGTATCTGGAATTTTTATTTCTGGAGAATATTCACATCATTAAATTCGCACTGTAATGTCACTCTTTACATTGTCAGTCGATCTCGGCAGAACTGCGGATCGTACAAGTCTCTGTATAGGACCATATAGTTATAGGCATCTAAAGATTTATATGCCCTCAGTTTCTCTTTACGACCGGTTTCTCTGTAAGGTAGAGTGTAGAAGTCAGGCCACTCAACCCGAGGTAATGTAACGTCAATCCTGTCAGATCGCCCATGCATTTGAGTGAGAGTGTAGGTGGCTACGGGTCGGCCAATCTGGTTCTGTCCATTAAAAATAACTTTTGGAAATAACAATCGCAGTCCTGGACACTGAGTGACCTTACACATTAATAAGATAAAATTGGATTTTCTCCAGTCATTGTTAAAAAACAAGCTAACAATACTTGCTATCTAGCATTAATGAAATGACCAGAGGGATCGTTTTGCCTCCCTAAGCTCCGCCCACGAAAAATTCACCATGTTTACCAACTAAAAAGGGGTCTGTTGGTTGCAATGCTCCCCTCGCCAATAAATGGTTTCATGAAGAACCTTTACCATCCATGGAAGCTTTCTATTGCACAAAATGTTCTTGTTTGGCATTGCTGGAAAAAAAAAAAACGGATAACAATTTGGAGCCTTTATTTTTAAGAATGTAAAGAACCCTTTTCCACTATAAAAAAAACCTTTTGTGCTATGGAATGGTTCCATGGATATTCCTTGGTCTATGTAGTTAAAAGCAACTAGGTCAGTTCCACATTTCATAAGAAGTACAGTACGTTTCAGGGCTGTCAAATTAAATTAAATAATCATCTTATTTAAAATTAATTTAATGCAAAAATCGGTGCATCTGAATTGTATGTGTGCTTCAGACAGCATTGTTCATGGCACAAGAGATATGGTGAGAATGTGGCAGATGTAAGAAGACTCAAGACTTCTTGGGCGTTTTCCATTCCACTGCATGTCATGTTTTTATTGTACAGACAGTTATGTAATTTCATTGCTTTGATAAACCATTTGATGCGTTGGATTTCATATTTTGCTCATTGCTGCTGACGTGCCCTCAGGTGACAAGCCAAAAGCTTCTCTTCATCTAACTGAAATTATGCCTTTTAAATTCTTAAACATATTGAATATTAATATTTAAGGATATGATTTGTATATGATTTTTCAGCCCTTGCGTTTTAAATTAGCCTGGTTAAAACCAGACCATTCTCAGTTGTAACTGAGTTATGGTCATGGCAAAGCGTCATAGACAAATCATTTCCAGAGGGACGTCGCAGGTAGACCTAAAACCAATCAGAGCGATGAAGCGTATGCAGAGCGGCTGCCGCGCAGAAACATGGTTTCCGAGGTTTGTTCTTTGCTCGGTTTTTAACAAAAGGAAACGTTCAACGCTTAAACAGGCGCGATAGCTTATTCGGAACGAGTGATGTTCGACTGCGGCATCCATCTTTGTAATGTAGGCTACAAAATCTGCTTTCAAAATCCCAGCGCTGTCGTCATCGTGATAAAGCCCACCCCAACGTTTCTGGTGCTCGTTGCCAGACTAACTTTCAGAGCAAATCTAAATTTGCCGAAAGTTGTATCGGTTTTTCTTCCCAGGCTATTTTTCAATCTAAACATTGCCACAAGTGACGCTCTCAATACTAGAAGCAGAGCTTTATGGAAAGTTTTGTCTTGCAACAGGATCTGTTTGAGAGAACCTTGCTCAGCAAGTGTTTATGACTAATGTCAGAAAAACATCATCATAGAGACTGTATTTGACAGGATCTATCGCTTGTGGTGTACAGCACAGCAAGACTGGACATTTAAGCATCTGTTTTGCATACTTTTAGAGCATGTTTCAGGCCATAATTGCATTCTGGGACATCACTTTTGCATGTTGTCAATCCTTAATGTTAATAAGAGCTTTTTTTGTTGGGAAACCAGATTTACCTCAACGATCAATACTTAAAGGGATAAGTCGGCCAGTTTTTTCACTCACCCTCAAGTTGTTCAAAGCGTTTTGTGTTTTTGCTGAACACAAAACAAGAGTATTTGAAGAATGTAAGTAACCCCGACTGACTTTCAGAGCACTTTTTCAATGTCAATGCCGACCCAGTCAGGTGTTTGGTTACCCATATTCTTTCAGCAGAGAAGAAATAAATTCATACACTGCACACAGAACTACGCCTTTAAGTGCTCCGTAATCACTTTTGCAACGAGTTTCAGAGCGTTTCGCTTTGCCTTGCCCAGCCACTGATCAAGAATGGCAGCAATTGGATTGATCGTTAACAGAGCTTGTGTCAATGCATTGAATCCTCAGCTTGACAGATTTGCTCAACAAAGCAGACACTTCACTTTTAAGACATTAATTAGTAAACTTGCATAACACACACAGACTAGACTGACAACATTTTAGTATGCTTTAAATGGATGGCTTATACAATCCTTTGGAAGTGGTTCGTAATGCTGACTTGACCATAAACTGAAATGCTCCTTTGAAGAGCAACCGCTCTTGCAGTGTATATCAGCTAGTTATTCATATTCCTCTACTCTATTTGACTTCTCTATGTACCAGCTCAAGTTTGCATTTGTAACCCAGTTACCTAGTATTGCCTCAGTTGGTCTCACGGGAGCAGAAGAATAGTGTCAGTGTACGTTGCTGATAGAGACCCGTCAATTAATACACCACACAAATGAGTGAGCAATTTCCTGTGACCAGCTTATAAACAAGTATGTTTGTTTATTATTGTTTTGTTGTTAGTGCTTTTGAATTTGATGCATTTAACATGATTTTTTGGAAGTAATGCAAAAATATTCAAATAAAAATATGAACAAATATTCTTATTTAGCTTTATCGTAAGTTTATTTCATTCATGCAATAACTTGAATCCAACTCTTTTATGATCATATCATTGTGTTCACATTAAGAAATATCAGGGTGATAAACATATCAATTTATACTGATATCTGGTCATAATGGAGGCTAGTTTGTTTCTTTCAATCTACTTTTTCTTGAAAAATACCTTGTCAAGACCATGATCAACAATATTAATGTAATAATAATAAAATAATATCAAGGCATGTGGTGCATCTAATAAGCAGAAAACATAAAATGGGAAATTATGTCTTTAACCCTCATGACTGTCAAAGGTCAATATGTCTCTTAAAATATTAGATAATTTGACCATTTAATAAGAAGGGAAATTTATTTCAAGAACTTCATATTTTACATTGTCATGTGTTGCAACTTCCCAAAATCTGAATGAAAGGGATAAACTAATATTAAATATTTATTTATTTTATTTATTATTCTTTGAAAGTTGTGTATACACATATATGCTCAAGGACAAGTTTGTTGTTTTTTACTTAATAATTGACTTGAATTCAAACTTCTCTAAAGTGTTTTTTTTTTCAAAACCAAATGAAACAATGAAAACCAAATGACATGATTTGGAGTTTAACTATTTTAAACTATTATTTTCCTTTCCTTTATCCGTTGTTGGTCATGTATTCCTGTAGCACAGCTGATACTGGACTCTAGGAGCACCAAGGTTGGCTATTCAGTTCTTTATACCTAAAATGCACTGAAAGATGAACACGTTTAATGAATAAATGTAAAATATTTCAGTGTGCCAAACAGTCGCAGACACAAATGCTAGTGCAGTGAAAAGCAACACCACGCTGACATTTGCATGCTGAAAATATTTTATTTCAGTGGCCAGTCTGGTGATGGAGAGGGAGGCAGGGAACTGTGGGATAGGAGGGAGGAGGGCAGAAGCGTGCGTGTGTGTGTGTGTGTGCGGCTCAGATTCCACCGTTACTAAGGAACAGCGGCAGGAAAAACGGCGTTGGTGTCAGTACGAGAGTGTGTGCGAGGAGAGAGGAGCTGCATGATGTGTGTACGACACAAAAAGAGCGAGAGGGGCGGCTTAGCTGAGATCGGCGACGTGTGTGTGTACTGTAAACGAGTGTGTGCTCACACTATCTGAAATTTAAAATGATGAAGGCACTGAGCGACAGCAGGATACCGCAGGGACAGAGGTGAGTTCAGAGACGAAGCAGAAACATTCTCTATGCTTATAGAGACATAGAATAGTCTCTATGCTTTGTTTCACTTGTATTATATTTAACACGCATTGTCTTTCATGACACACATGCAGACTAGGATCTAGTTTGTGGACAGTGCATATGTGTTTAATGTCCCAGATGTTTGCTATGAGGGGATTTACATGAGCGGAGGGATGTGGTGATGTTACTCTTATGATGGGGATGGGAAGACTGCAGTAACTGGATTCACATGAATGTTTCATGGGCTGTTCATAGCGGTGGAAGTTGCATGTGCTTGCGTCCCTGTCCTTGTGTCTGTACAGTGATTTAGACAAAGCAATGCAGGATCAGGAGGCAGACAGACAGATGGAGAGACATACAGTACTCAGGGGGACTGGAGATGAATGAATGATACAGGAAATCAGACCGACAGCGACAGACTGTTGGACATCACAGGATTCACTGGTGACAGACCGTCTGTGCACATGCATGTATCCGCTGAGATGAAGGACTGATGCTGGAGGCTTCAGTAAAGAAATGCCCACTAACAGGATAATTTAATGAGAGCTTTTGTTTTATATTTTAATGATGAATCCTGATTAAAAAAACAGACGCATGCATGTGCATTTGCTACCAACATTAAGGCATACTGATTGTTTTGTATAAAGCTATTTTTGAAGTCTGAGACTGACCATAATCATAACCCTTTCCTAAATAACGGAACATTACACAAGGTTCATTAGTTACTACATTTAGTTAACATTAACAAAGAAATGAACAATACTTCTTCAGCATTTGTTAATTCTTTGGTAATGTTAATTCCAAACATTTACTAAATACTTTATTAAAATCTGCTAACATTAGTTAAATGCACTGCTGAACTAACATGAACAAACAATGAACAGCTAGATTTGTATTAACTATAATGTTAACAAAGAATAACAAATACAGTAACAATGGTTAAGCTCCGATGTTAGCTTAACGCATGAACTCAGATGTTTAATAATGAACCTCTGATTGTAGAAGTGTTACCTAATAGTCTTTATGCATTTAAAAGTTAAGTATACTATAGGGCTGTCAAACGATTAATCGCGATTAATTCACATCCAAAATAAAAGTTTGTGTTTACATAATATATGTGGGTGCACTGTGTATAATTATTATATATATATATATATATATATATATATATATATATATATATATATATACACACACATGCATGTATATTTAAGAAAAAATATTATTTATGTATAAAATATTTAATCTGATTTATAATATAAATTATATATAAACTTATATATGTGTGTATATATGCACACTAGTGCCATATATATATATATAAAAAATTAGACACAGTGCACCCACATAGATTATCGTGGAACACAAACTTTTATTTTGGCATGCGATTAATTCGTTGCCTAGTCATTCTGTAGCCGCTGAATATATGAATGTTTTTGGATCCATGAGATCTAGTTTTTGTAATTGAGGACATGGGTATTATTAATATATTGCAGGATTTTTTTTCTTTTTACTTTTATATTTGTTTTTTATTTGATCTTTATTTTATTTTTAATTTATTTATTTGCTGAGTTTAAGTGTACTTTAAATAATACACACACACACATAGAAACCAGCCTATAACGTATTAACACACTTTTCAGTAATGTTAATTGTAAATTGTAGCAATTTAATCGACTTCTTATTAAATCCTGTAAAATGGCTCTGCCAAACCTTTTAAAGAGCTTGCTGGTGCATTTCAAATATAAAATAACATTTGTCCCTCTTCTGTTGTCATATTTCTCTATGTTTTGGCCTCACAGAACTCGCAAAGCATGTTGTGCAAAACTGTCATGGGTACACCGACACTGATGCAGGATTATCCTATACATTAGCCTATCTTTCCTTACATATATCTCCGTTCATTAACTGAATCAAAAACACTGTTATGTCTGCAGAAAGGATTTTATCGTGATACAATCGAAATCAGTTGGAACTTGGTTTGAAATCACTTCTAAAGGTCATATAGTGGGAATCTCATTGTTTCTGGGTGTTTTAAGGTCTCTCATCTCTGAACCCTTGCGTCACAATGCTTTTAATGCTGTTTTAAGAGCAGTTCTCTTCACGTCTCTTAGTTTGTACACTTGTGTGTGTGTGTGTGTGTGTGTGTGTCTGTGAAATGCGTGTAGCAGAACTAAAATAGAAGATGAAAGCACGGGGAGAGAGAGAAACAGAAGTAGGTTAATTAGATCTGCTCTTTGATATAAATTTGCCCGCGTGTAAAGAGATGCTGCCCGAAGAATGAAAAACCATGTCTGTGTGATTGGAATAAAGCTCTTCCGTCGTTTTTCAGCTCGTGAAATGCCCATCTGTACTGGCATGAAATGAACACGCGTGGCGTGCTGAGTTTCAGATCGTCTGTACTCCACCAGTAGCAGTCTGTGTGAGATTGTCCCAGGAGACCACCCGTGAAACATCAGAGGGCCTGAGTGTCGATTCGCCAATGACGGGTGTAAATTTGGTTAAGGGAAGAGCGAATGGGAGAATTGAAATGTCGCGGCGTTTCGTCGCTTTACTGTGAATTCTGTTGGATAACGTCCGTTAGTACATGACTGATTATCATCTGTCTGTACTCCCTGAAAAATGCATCCAACAATTGGTAAAGACTCAGAGTGACTCGCATCAGAATCCAAGAGGTCTTGGTATGGCTCCCTCTGGTGGTCAAAACACTGTTACTGAGGAACTGTTTATTAGAGAGACTATCAAGAGTGTGTTTGATCTTAACAAAAAGCACATTTGAGCTCTTAGGTTTCTTCTCAGGTGGAGTAAGGATTAACTTTGGTGTCTGCATAGGAAGCGTAAAAGAGCTATTTTGAATGAAAAAACAAACGCTTTTAGAGCTAACTTTTTTTGTGCTATTTTAGCAGTGATGTTTATTGCATTTGTATGCTGTTGGAAATGTCCTACTGCAGTTGTTACGAGCTTGTCAAGTGCTGTTGTCGAAAAGACAGGAGTAATGGACACCAGGACTTATATCTTGCCCCTGTATTGAGCTTTGCATTACAGGAATAATTACATTTTAAAATGTACGCTTAAAAATGCTGGGTTGTTCCAACCCAATTTGGGTCAAATATGGGCAAACCCAAATTTTGGGTAAAAAATTGAACTGTTAAAAGTGAAAGTTGAAGTTGGAGTTAACATTTTAAATTAACATTTTTAACCCAACATTTGGGTTTGTCCATATTTGACCGCAAATTTGGGTTGAAACAACCCAGCATTTTTTAGAGAGTATTACAACACAAAACAGTTATTTAAAATTTAAAAATTTCTCACAATATTACAGTATTTTCTGGTAATTTTGACCACATAAATGCTTGATGAGCCGAATAATTTTATCAAAAATCTTTCCAACCTAAACTTTTGAAAGATGTTTTTTGTCGTCTGTGTGAACTTGAGGAAATCAGCTTGAACCGTGCAGATGTTTTCCAAAATATCAGGGAAAGTGAAGCTAGAGCAGGGATTGGAACTGAACCCGTCCGAAAATGTCTGCCCTGCCGTCGCTACTGAAAGAGGTCATTTGCTGTCAGCTTAAAGGATTATGGGTAAAATGAACTTGGACGCAAGCTGCCTTGTCTGGAGGTGGAGGCGCATCGACGTCTTCACTTAACCTGTTAGGAAGCAGTTTCTTTTCTTTTCTAACAACATGAGCATTATTTTGAAGATGTGAGAGTTAGGTTAAGAGCTGTTTGTTGTGACTGGAGAAGGATGGCGAGTGTGCTGTGTTGGATGGGATCCTCTCTATTAACAAGGGCCGGCTGGAGCGGGATCAGCCTGTGCATCCTCAGGGACTGCAGGAGAACTGGATTCATACAGCAGGTGTGTGTGTGTTGAAGTCAGTGAGAGACCAGCGTGAACAGAAGCTATGTGGTCTTCAGAGTGTTTTCTGTGCTCTAGCGGATTAGTTCCAGCGTGACCAGCGTGTGTTGTTGGTTTGAGACTGACAGCTTATTCTGCTATTCAGTGTTTAAAGACACCTCTGACCTTTTCTTTATCCGCAGACATGTTAAATCAGCCAGTGACCCCCTGTGCTATGACAGAGAGGGTTTCTGTTTAGCACACACTAGCTCAGGCTGAATATTTGTAGAGATTGAGGATTATCCTATTAAAGGATTTTTTATTCATGCTGCAGTGCTGAAATGGGTAATGACAAGGTTATATTTCATTCACCAATTTAAAAGGTGTTTTTTTATTGTTCTCTTAATTTTTATGATAATTAATCACCCTATACACACCCAATGTCATGATTTTAAGATTGTGTATGCTGTATGCGTACATTACAAACACAATATTTTTTAATGTGTTTGAAATAAGTATATATTCTGCTCACTGAGGCTGCATTTTTATTTAATCATAAATGCAGTAAAAATGTAATATTGTAAAAAAAAATGCTGGGTTGTTTCAACCCAAATTTGGGTCAAATATATGGTCAAACCAAAATGCTGGGTTAAATTTTATAAAAAAATTGTACAGTTGAAAGTGAAAGTTTTTAACCCAACATTTGGATTTGTCATATTTGACCCAAATTTAAGTTGAAAATAACCCAGCATTGTTAAGTGTATAAATGATTACATTTTAAAATGACTTCTTTCTAATTGATTATTTTAGTGTGTGCACTTGCCACTTTATTCCTGTGATGCAAAGCTGACTTTTTCATAATCATTACTCCAGACTTTAGTGTCACATGATCCTTTATTCTGGGGATTGTGAAAAAAAAAGTGACCATGTATTTTCTGGATTTTCTGAAATAGAAAATACAAAAGAACAGCATTTGTTTGAAATGGAAAATATGTTGTGTTATTTTTAAAGGTCTTCATTGTCACTTCAATCAGTTTAGTGCTGAAAAAGTATTTATTTCTGAAAACATCTTAGTGACCAAAAACTTTTGCCTCCAACAGTGGCTGTGCTGGAAAAAATAGATTATAGAGGAAATACTGTCATAGCCTTGCTTTTTTGCCCTTTTTTTGTGGGCAGATGAGGTCTGTTTGTAGAAGCATTATTGATAGTCAGTTATTTTAAGTCTATTGGGTGCTCCTTTTGTTGCTGTTGTCTGTAAGGAGTGTAATCCTCTTCTCTCAGTGTGACCTGTAGTCTGTGCACTCTAACTCATTTGTGAATGAACACTGATTGTGTTTATGGCTTTGTTCAATTGAACGAGTTCTGGTCCTTTTCACTTTTCCAGGGATTCAACTTCTTAGAGTGAAATTATCTAAAATGTATCATTTGTGCTGCTTCCATTTCTCTTAAATGGGGAACTTTAAAGTCCATTCAGAGCATTTCTCGATCGGCTTTCCAAAAGAGCTGGTAAAAAAAAGTATAAAGCACGATTGATTAATTGGTGTTACGAAAAAAATATATGTAGACCTAAGTTTATTATTTATGCATTTTAATTGCATATAACATTTGGGTTTCACAGTTTTTAACATAAACTAATACATTTAATGTGACATATTTGTTCAGTCATATAGTACATAAATGAAACTAGTAATATTATTGTAATAGAACTAAGTAATAAACAGAATGATTTTAAAATACACAATAACCATTTTAATATATTTATAATGGATCAATCCAATTTGTTTCACTCTCACATATTTTAACTAATTGATTCATAATGTTTAACTGAAATGTTTTTATGTGGATTCTAAGCAATTTGAATACATGCATTTTGAAATTATGATTATTTAATTGAAATCAAATACGACCATAGTTAATAAAGGTATGCGCACTGGAATTTTGCAGTACATCTTGCCCCATTTCTTACAAGCTCTTCGTAAAGACCGATTAGCAAAAATGCATCTATGTTAAGTTTATTGAAGTCTGTTTAAACTAACTAGAAATGTCATATGCAACTGCTATTTTTTTATTTTTGTGACAGAATCGACATTGCAGTAGTTTGCACAAACAATAATTTAATTCATATTTTGTAAAAAATTTTGATTATCAATGGCACAAAAGGGCTTTCCAGACTTTGAAAATAGTCAACCCTGGGTCAGTGTAAACCCCTTTTACCTGGGCTCTCTACAATGACATTTACAAAGGAGTATTGAAAGGCTGTTAAATATTTCTGATGTTTTTGGTATTCACACGCGCTGTGCTCGCTGCTTAACATTTACGGTTTTATATCTGATGCGCCTTTAAATCTCTCTTTATATAATTGCTTTACAAGGCATGTAACATAGTGACACTACTAAATGCTTATAACTACCTGTATTTACTTACACTTTCTAAGTGATCTTACTAACTACTGATAACCTCTTAAATAATCCTTAGTTTGTAAATAATGCTATACTTCATTTAGAAATGATTAATTGAATTTACATTAAGAACAAAAAGTAATTAAAAATAGATTATTAAATACATTATACACAATGTAAGCTTATAAATCAAGAACATTTTATAGCTGTATTTATAAACCGCTTACCCCTTACCTGGCCACTCCCCTTTTGAGAATGCACTATCCACACCTTAAATGATTGAGAATTTATTTTGCAGATGAATCCAAGTTTTGTCTGTCTAAAAGAAGCAATTACATTGTCTAAAGTGAAAACACTAAACTGTTCAAAACTAAAGTATGTAAAAGTTATGGAGTTTAAAATCAATAATAAATTTACTGTACGATTCATTTATATAATATATATTTTAACAAATATTTTTACTTGAATGACTATAAATCAAAGCCATAAATCTAACCAAGTTATGTTTTAATTGAAGTTGATATCACAAAATTAAGTTCCCATGGGATTTGTTTAGGCGTAGTACTAAAATACAGCCATTGGGTGCCATCGTAAACTTCATTTACATTTATCATAGCCAATCACTCCTAAACAAGTACATTTCTGTCCAAATATCGATTTTGGTCACCAAATTTTGGATTCTTGAGAACCTAAGAATCTTTCTGACGATGTGTTTTGTCAAGATTATAAAGGTTTGGATCATAAATTACTATAATGACGCCAAAGGGAGGAGCTATAAAGGCAGTAACCGTTTCTATGGAAAATTAATGTTCAATTATAAAACGGTCTTCACAGGATTAATTCTGAAACCACCATAACTACTAAATATGATATAATAAAGGTCATAACAAATCACATATTATCCTTTAAAATATAATATCCACAATATATTTATAATTTTTAATAGGATAATATTATACTATAATATTTTTTAATTACAAATTTATTGAAAAAATAACTCAATTGTTTTATTATGAACTTTTAGCATAGAACAAAGTTTCAATGATTAAGTGGCTATCGACTTTTGCTAGATTATGGCTAATTTTTCCTAGGCTACTAAAAATAAATTCATAATTTGTCATAGATTTCATCAAAAATGTCATAAATTTCATCAAATTACTCTTCCTACACAATTTGTAACACAAAACAGGGGTAGTATATTTATTTTAGAAGTCTTAGACCTTTCTAACAATATATAATTGTGTCATAATGATATTAGGACTTAATACGAAATATAGTGAAGTAAAGTTAGGCGCGCCCGGTACTCGCGGATCGGTAACAGTTAAGAATGCAGATCAGTGCTTTAATAAACGATGAATGAACTGTTTACTGATGCTTAATGATTAATAGCGTGCCAGCCACTGATAAAGTGTTACCTACGAGTTTAAGAATCGAGGTAGTGCAGTGTGAAAAAGCTCTTAAATGTTCATTACTTGGGTATTTATTGGATTTTGTCTGGCTTTACAGCTCGGTCCAGCGGAGTGGTTCTTGCTCGGCCCTGCGTCACATGTACAGCACACGAAAGACCTGGCGACGTCGGCCACACACCCCTGCCTGCAAGGGAGCTCTGGAACAAAGACCTCTCCGATTGGATGGGCAAGCACTGTCACATGGTGGACTTGCAACCGGTTTAGAGCAACATGGTTTCCGAGGATAGTTCGAATAGTTTGAGGTGTGTGGTAGTGGTCTGGAGAGAGAAGAGAGACAGTGCAGGCGTGTGTGTGAGAGAGTAGCATCCTATTTGACTCAGCCCTCGAGGAGAGCTGAAGGGATGGTGTCTTGCCCCCTGCCCTGAACAGGAGCAACAGAGACAGACGGAGCTAAGCAGAACAACATGCACTCCAGGTACAGAAGGATAAATCTCCTTAAAGACGAGAGGAGGGCTTGAACACTGGGACTATTGTGTGAAAAATATGTACGTGTGCTAATGTGCTCTGTGCTGCATGGGACGGATATAACAACAGGCACAGCAATTGTGTAGATAACAAAGACCAAAAAGGACTAAAAAGGGAAGCAAACAAAGAGGAAAAACAGGGAAATGTCGAGGCTGAGGGCTGGCTTTTGCTATGATGCAGTGACAGATTTGCATTCAGTCTGACACTCTTCCACGAAAGCGGCTCTACTGCTGTGTCAGTCGCTAACCGTACCAGCGAGAGGCTGCATGTCTCATCTGTGCGAGTGTAAATCAAGAAGGTGTTTGGCAAACAAAACGGTAAATTGATGTTTTTTGGTAAGCTTCATGGCCACATTGAATTCCAGGTTAATGCATCACTCGCAGCAGGTTGTTATCTTCATCATCGGTTGCTGGTTTGGTGGTACCATAGGACCTTTCCCAATTGATCAGATGATGTTTTCAATGCATGTTTATCTTGAAGGATTACAAATTCGCGACCACTGTCCAGTTATTCCAAACCATGAAGGGTTTCTATTCCTCAAAGAAACACAAACAGAAATTATTAACTTGTTTTTTTATAATTTGATGCTGTTATCGACTGAGGGATTAAAGCTTCAAAGGAAAACCAAAAGCACAAAAGTTGTCCACTAGACCAGGGTACGCTGCTGCAAGAAGAAAAACTGCAACTAAAAGTTCAATATATGCTCATTCTTCATGTTAATTATTTAACTCTGAGATAAACTTAGCAATTTTAGCATTTATGTAACTACTTTGCAGTTCTAGAAGACTTGAGACTATCAGCGAGAAGTTTGTCTCTAAATACATTTTAAAACAAATGACAAGCAACAAAATGATCAAATATCTGTTCAGACAGACACAAACACTGTGTAAATGGCCGCTTATTACCTCTTACAAAGTAGCCTTTGTTTACATTGTTTGTAGATGAATATCTACTTTCGTGTTCTGATACTGTTTTTTTTTGTGACTGAGAACCACTTCAGATGATTCATCTAGAGCACAGTCCGCACAAATACAAATTGTCCAATTCACTTCCCTGAAAAGAAATAACTCAAAAGAATGGTTGGATCACAAATCATTGGCTTCACTGGTTCAGTCAACAGAAAGCACGGGACGTGTGTAATGACTGCTGAGATATTTGCTGGGAAACATCCTCTCAGGTTAATCAGAGCCCTCATGCTTAAGTGTGTGTCGTACTGCTGCATGCGTCACTGCACAAGACTCTTGACTTATATTCCTAATCTTCTTAAATCATACGGTTTATGTGAGGAATAGATGGAAATTGAAGCTGTTATTGTATGAAGATCTTGACATTTGCTTCTAGATCCCTTGGTGTGTTCATGAGAAGTAGCTGTCCAATCAGTGAACGAATCATTCTTTTGAGTTTATTTCATCTAATAATTATATTTTAATTTATTTCCAGCTTTATTAATTTATCACAAATATTTTTTTTATAGTTTTAGCTTTAGTTAACAATAATATCCATGTTCTGGGCTACTTTCATGGTGCTTTAGGGTCCATTTCTTCCCGAAATGTATAATTCAATATAATAATAATAATATTTACTGGTAACACTTTACAATAAGGCCACATTATTAAACATTAGTTAATGCATTAACATTAGCCAACATTGAGCAAATAATTTGTTACAGTTAGTTAATTGTTAGTTAATTTGTTAACAGTTAGTTCATAAAAATACTGGTTATTTTTAGTTTGTTGCTCTGGATCTATTAAATAATATTAACTGATGCAACTTTTGATTTTAATTATGTTCGAAAATGTTGAAATTAACATTTTAATGAATTAATAATTGCTTTAGAAGTATTTTTCATTGATAGTTCATGTTGGCTAAAAATTAACAAATGGAACCTTAATGTAAAGTAGTTTACTGTTTATTTTTGTTATATTGTTTGTGTAATTATATATTTAAGTACTAATTAATTAACATGTACTTACTATAGGGTTAAGTTTTAGTTGTATGTAATAATGCATAATTTAATGTTATTGCTTTGGTTTGTAACAAACACTTTAAAATAGTGTTACCGTAAAGTGTTACCTCTTTACTTTTGTCGTAATAACCTTATTTTACTGTTTTTGTTGTTTGTGTGTTTTCTTCAGCGAGTTCCCTGGATATCCTGATGAGTGATGGTGAGGAGGAGAGCTCCTTCCTCTCGTTACCCAGTTCTGTCCTTCAACGCCACTGTTTGACCTCTGACCTCGCTGAAACGGCAACCTCAGAACAGCAGCAGTTGCTGATACAGGTACGACCCTGCGAGAATGGTGTTAGCAAAACCATTATTATTGTTCATACTAGGCATTCTGGGACTTTTGTCAGTCCTGAAAGGTATCAGCCACTTACTTGGCTAAAAATTCAGCATTAACCTGGACAATTAAGATTATTAGTGGTTTCGATTCAGGGATTTACTTCTAAAAACAATTCAGCACACTTTACTAGCCTGAATAGCAATGGCCGGGCAACCACAACCAACACAGTTTCTCGAGATTCTGTGTTTTAACCATTTACACTGACCGTTTGGGTAATTTTTAAAAGAAATGTATACTTTTATTGAGCAAGGATGCATTCATTTATTCAAAAGCGTCAGGTAAAGACTCAGGGTTGGGTATCGTTTCGAATTTGAACGATTCCTGATTCCTTGTTTCGATTTCGGTTCCTAACGATTCGATCTTCGATTCTTTTAAGAGGCAGGGTCAAAAAAGTTTAGCTAGCCTTGCTAAGCTTTCTACAAGGATACTGTTGCTGACGGAAATATTTCTGTCACAATATCTTTTGTCACAAATGTTAGCATTTTGCCGAGATTTCGTTATTTGTTAGAAAAGCGAGAGCGCACACTTTGGACCGCCGACCATAAGCTACTCTCTGTTCGACTCGCGCTGCTATGCCAACACTTCCGGTATACGCTTCTTCGCTGGTGTTGTTCAGCCTGTTTCTTCTGGTACGACCGAGCTGTGAATATTCGAAACTAGGAATCGAAATTTTAACTTTTGAACGATTCCGGGAAAAACGAAAAGTTAGTCCCGGTTTCAATTCGGATACTCGATTCTCATACCCAACCCTAGTAAAGACATAATATTACAAAAGATTTCCATTTTCAAATAAATTCTGTTCTATCTGGAAAAAAATACTAGGCAGCACAACTGCTTTCAACATTGATAATCCTGTTTCTTGAGCAGCAAATCCGCATATTAGAATGATTTCTGAAGGATCATGTGACACTGGAGTAAGTGACACCTGAAAATGTGACACCAAAAATTCAGCTTTGCATCTTGGGAATAAATTACTTTTAAAATACTATCAAAGCAAAGATCAAAGAAATGCAGCCTTGATGAGCAGAAGAGACTTCTCTCAAAACATAAAAATGCATTTAATTCTCAACCATCTGTTTCTGTGATTGTGTGTTTGTGATCGAATCATCTTCACCAGATCACTACATTCAGGAGCTGGTTTCTGTGCGAGCCGGTCTGTTCTATATCTGTGTGATCTTTGCGTAATTGATTTTTACTGGTTTCATAGGTCACTGCTAACAGGCAGCGACTGCCTTTGTGTTCTTTGTTTAAACAATGTTATCTGCTTTAGGGCTTCTACAGCGCAGATGTCTGTAAATGACCACGGGCTCAGTTTGTTTCAGTGTGAGATTCCCTCAGGGCAACATATGCAGGCAAATACCATTTCATTTAGTTGATTAGATTCGATTAGGGCTGCTATTTGCACATTCATTGTTTCTCTAGACTGTTTTAGATCTAAAACACCTCACAGTTTTTGAGCTTTCAATGGAAAGATTTATAAGAATATAATGAAGGATTAGACAACATTTGAGGATGGGAAGTTCAGTCTGGATTTGATCCGTTGTGAACCAAGTATGCTCGATATCTTAGCGGTTCGGACCAATCAGATTGTCAGGGCGGGCTTTATATGATGATGAACAACAGTGACGTAATCATCCACATCACTTAGAGCGCTTGGGTTGAATTAGTTCACAACAAAGAATGGCTGCCGCTGGAGAATTGAGATGTGTAGATCCAGCCATCACGTCTGTTATAGAGGATATCGAGAAGCAGAGAACCACGATTAAGGCAAGTCACTCAACATACGTAATTTACTCCATTGCTTTGATTGGTAGGTCTGTCCAATTGAGTGTAGAGGCATTTTCTTTCCTGGTTCGATTGAAACATGCCCCATAATCACAGGATCAGACTCACATTCGGACTAGAATCTGAGTACGACAACGTCAGGCTTGGGATTAAAGGATTGGACCACTGGTTGACCATTAAAACAAAACGTTTTATGGGTCTGAAGAGAATGTGTTTGCCTCATGATGCTAAGGTTGGGGGTTGGTGCGACTGTGTTGATGTGTGGTTGTTATTTGGTTGCCCACAAATGAAGTCCATCCCCATGTCTCTGATGTCCAGGGTATTGGTTGCTCCAGCCGTTTGTAAGTTCTTTCTCTTAAATTGAAAAGTAAAGTCCACACTAGACAAGGTAACTAGCCATTTTATAACTAACTCTTGTTTATTTGGTTGCACCATTTGTTTTTAAGGCAGAACACAGTTAGTAGGCCGTAGTGATGTATGTCTTGTCTCAGCCTTGAGAGGTCTTTGGTCTTGGTCTCGTCTAGGTCTGACAGATGACTTTGAGCCCAACGGCAATGGTGTGTGTGTGTGTGTGTGCGCCCTAGTGACAAATCGACCAACTTTCGGCTCCTGCACTTAAGCTTATTATTTACATTTTTTAAAATATAATTATGTAGGCCTATTTAAAAGTTGCAGAATGGATTCATTTGGAGACTTCGAAATCAGCAGAGATAGGCAGGCAATGCAAAACAAAATCTGACATGTGGTTGCTTGGCTTCAACAACACTAGTCTGTTTTTCTCCTCCGGTCCGGCCTTAGTCCGGCCTTGGTCCCGGCCTTGGTCTGGACTTGGTCTTGTCTTGGTCTCGATACCCTCTGGTCTTGGTAGTGTCTTGGTCTTGGTTTAGGCGGTCTTGACTACAAGTCTCAGTAGGTCATAAGCTCTTCATGAAGTAATGTGTAGTCACATATGACGTTTACCTTTAATTTTCCAATAGCAGCCTTCATTTGTGAGCAGAATTTTTTGAAATGCCATGAATTTCAATTCATCCTTCTACCTTTTGCCTCACATAACGAACAATAAAAATGTTTCCATTGCATGATGCATATATGTAATAACATTCTGAAACTGTATTTGAAATTAATAAGGATACTGATACTGAAAAAACATAAGAAATTAAATATAAAGAGTTTAGATGCAAAAGCCTCTAAATGCCATTTGAAATTTTAAATGACAATTAATAGGTAATCTTCATTGCTATTTAAGTGAAATTACTGAACTTAAATATACAAGCTTGATAAAAATTATTATTTTAGAAGAAAATTTCAAATGGCACTTAGAGGCTTTTGCATCTGAACTCTTCATATATTGATTATGATTGATTTTATTTGACATGCACAACACGGACCGATGCACAAAGCGATGTGCTCTTTAGGAAGGGGTTTTGTTGAAGAGCTAACAAAGTCATTTATTTGCATTATGTTCTCACTCTTAAAAAACAGATGTTTAATGTCAGCATGATCATGTATGTCTAAAGGATTGAAGTCTGTTTTATTCCAACCAGTTCTCCTTATTGGAGGCTTCCAGAAATATTTAGATTATACATAGTTACGTTTCAACAAATTTAATAGTGCAACGCAAAAATATTTAGTAACTTTCTCCCCTTTACATCAAAACTAGGCTAAGTCATAACTTGCGCATTTATCCCTGGTTGAATAGATATGACTTTAGTAGCTCATCTGAAGTTACATAACACGATCCTCTGTAGGTTAATGATACATTATGAGCTCTCTTTGATCTCCAGGGGTGGGTGAAGCTTCTCTGAAAAGGACAATCTAGAGTAATAGAGATTTGAGTGTGCTTGGGTTTCCAGTCTTTTCAACATACCATCAGTGCAGAAGAGATCCGATTGGCTGGAGATCACATGTATGGTTTGTCCAGGCCTCTGCTTTTCAACGCATTGACGGCTCTTCTCAATACAAACAATAGTTTAGACGTGGGATAGCTTTGTATGTGCTTCTCTAGATCTATCTGTGTTGACCAGGTAGAGGGTGAGTGAGTCAGTAGTGGGAATTCCAGCCTAACCAATCACTGAAATACGGGATTTTAAGACATCAGATTTGCAAATCTTCAAAAATAGCATCATCTCAGAGTTGGTATGTGCACATTTTGTCCTGCAAAATTTGTTCTTTTGTGTGTCATCTGTCATCCATCAATGTCACATCATTGATCTTTTTGTTTTCATGCGTTTCTGCTCCTTTCTCTGTCTTTTTTTTCTGTGTTTCTGCACTGCCATCTCTCCATTTCACCTGCACAGAAGGTTACTTTGTCCTGTTCCTGGACGTCTGCCTACGTAATTCCCATTCTTTCTTTGTGCTTAGCTGTGTGTGCTACTTGCCTCGTTCTGACGTGATCTTTACAAAACACACTGTGCTGCTGTAAAGTCTAATGTTCGTAGTTCTCCTTGTTTGCTTAAATCTCTCTACTAGTGGTGAGAGTTCCTGAAAGCTGTATCCGAGGTAGTTTGTGCCAGTAGAAATAGTCACTTGCTCATTAAGTTCTCTTATGAAGTTAAAGGAATTGTTTAATTTTGTTGTTTTTACTCATGTCATTTCAAAATATGTTCTTGTTTTCTTTTGATACATGATGAGATATTTTTGCAAATGTCCTGGCTGCTCTTTTTGTTACATCAAAATCATACAGTGAGTGTACGGTGGCGTATTGCATTCACTTGAAGAAAAAAATCTACTTTTTTCCTGAATTAACGAGTTAATTTTTCATGAGAATTTTTTTTTTGCTCTGTTTTTCCGAATTGAGTTAATTTTTCATGAGAAAAAAAGTTTTTGCTCTGTTTTTCTGAATTAACGAGTTAATTTTTCTTGAGAAATTTTTTTTGCTCTGTTTTTCTGAAGTAATGAGTTAATTTTTCTTGAGAAAAATAGTTTTTGCTCTGTTTTTCTGAATTAACAAGTTCATTTTTTCATGAGAAATTTTTTTTGCTCTGTTTTTCTGAATTAATGAGTTAATTTTTCATGAGAAAAAAAGTTTTTGCTCTGTTTTTCTGAATTAAACGAGTTCATTTTTTCATGAGAAATTTTTTTTGCTCTGTTTTTCTGAATTAATGAGTTAATTTTTCATGAGAAAAAAAGTTTTTGCTCTGTTTTTCTGAATTAACGAGTTAATTTTTCATGGAAATTTTTTTTGCTCTGTTTTTCTGAATGAAAAATTTTCTTATGAAAAATTAACTTGTTAATTCAGAAAAACAGAGCAAAAACTTTTTTTCTAATGAAGAATTAAGTCGTTTAATTCAGAAAAACAGAGCAAAAAAATTTTTCTCATGAAAAATAACTCGATTAATTCAGAAAAACAGAGCAAAAAAAATTTTCCATGAAAAACTAACTTGTTAATTCAGAAAAACAGAGTAGATTTTTTTTTCTTCAAGTGAATGCAATACGCCATCGTAGTGAGTGACCTATTATTATTATTATTTTAAAGTCTGAACTTATAAAGTTGTTTTTTGTTTTCCATAAAGTCATGTGTTTGGGATGACATGAGTATGTTGTGTAAATGACACTTGAAGAACCTGAATAGCTCTTTCTCAGTAACCTGGTTTTCATTTTCATTTTATAAAATCCTCCAACTGTTTAAATCTGCTTCCTGCTAGTTTGTGTGTAGTTCAGGTCGATACAGCTGGCATTCATGATTGAATTGACACATATTTCTTGTGCGTTTGTGCAGACGCTGCAAGAGAGAGTTTGTGAGTTCCAGGCACGCTTACGCAACGAAGACGCAGCAAAACAACTCCTGCTACAGCGACTGCAGACACACGACAACCACCATTACGAGGAACATTCATCCTTTAACCAAGAACCTCAAGAGCAGCTCCGACTGAACGGCGTCCAGCTCAACCAAGCTGTGTCCCCTACAGGTAAGAAATGGGAAACCATAATTACACACATCATGTATTATATCAGGTGTATTTAACTATGTATTTGCATCAAAAACTATTGTTAGGTACAGTGTTCTTATTATTGTGTTCATGTGGTATTGCAAAGCACTTGCTGCTGGTGAGGTGGGATGACGTGTCACGTTTAGGGCCGGTTTAATTTGAGTGGGTTTAAGGGTGGGTTAAGGTGTAAGAGAAGGGCCTACAGTGGAAATAAAGATTGAATTACAGCTGTAATTACATGAAGGTATTTTCTAAATAACTATAATGGGGAAAAGATGATGTACACAATAAATGCATTGTATCAAATAATTAGTTTAAATGTTAGTACATAGTTAAGACACTTTGTATAAAATGGGACCTATTATTATTATTATGTATTTCTATATAATTCTAGTTTATATTTCTATTTATTTTATTATAAATGTATTTTATATATATATATATTTATATAAATATACACATACACGCATACATTATTATTATTATTATTATTATTATATTTTTTATAATAAAAAAAAAAAATTTGTGCTGTCAGGCTAACCATCTCCAAAAACGCTACTTTTGGGAAATGGAAAAGCATTTTTTAAATAATTAAACACTACATTGTCAAAGTGGCTTTATATATATGAAGAGTTCAGATGCAAAAGCCTCTAAGTGCCATTTGAAATTTTCTTCTAAAATGATCATTTTTATCAAGCTTGTATATTAAAGTTCAGTAATTTCACTTAAATGGCAATGAAGATTACCTATTAATTGTCATTTAAGTGAAATTACTGAACTTAAATATACAAGCTTGATAAAAATGGTCATTTTAGAAGAAAATTTCAAATGGCATTTAGAGGCTTTTGCATCTGAACTCTTCATATGGTCAGCTGCTTGTATCTGTCATTATGTTAACATTTTACCAAAATTGAGCTTGAAAGGAGTTATACATGTCTGAAATTCGCTGGTCAAAATCCATATATGTTTTCATTTGAAAACGTATTTGTCCATCATTTGAATGGCTGCATCTGGGGCAATAAGTGCATCACATTACATTTTCATCAACTATTAGCTTATAAAGTTTACTGTTGCTATGTGTGCGCTCCATTTTTACTGATGATGAAATATGGAAATACAAGGTTTCCACCTGATATTTACAATATTTATTACAATATATATACAATAACAGCTACAACATTGTAATATTAATAAATCTATGTTTGAATATTTACATTTGACACTGTTATTGAACTGAACTGATTTGACATTGAACTGACTTGAGCTGAATAATGATACTGTTGTGTCTGTAGAGTTGCTTTAAAATAGAATTTGTTTCATAATTGATGAATTTTGCAACATTAATGCTGTCATTTTCCTGTTTATTAGTGAAACAATTATATAAAGTGCGACATAAATGCAGGTTGACTTATCTTGTGACCTAAAAATAAGAAAAAGCTGCTTGCATGGCATTAAGTGTGTGTTTGTATGTGTCTCTGTAGGTGCGAGGAACTCTAGTACTTTGATACAAAAGCCTCTGGATTTTCCCAGCGCTGTACAAGTGAGTAAAATTCACTCACAGGAGCAACTGCAAAAAGTCGAAGGGAGAACAACTTGCTCTCATTACAGGGCTGCGCACACAGGTACGTTACACACACAGAATAGGGCTCAGTTTTCCAGCCAGATTCAGATCATTTACATTCCTCGGCCGCCATGTATCGTGACCTTTTATGCATCGATATTCATTGTTTCTGTCTGGTTGGATTAAAGAAGATTGATACCTCATAAATGTGAATGCATTAAACTGGCTGACTCATTTCTTTTTAAAGATATTTGGCTCAATAATGCTGTTTGTGTGTGGTTTTGTAGGTCAAGGAGCTGGAGGAGAAACTAGTGGATCAGACACAGGAGGTGGAGAGACTGCGCTCTGAGCTGGTGAGAGACTGAAACCGAGAGAGAGAGAGGGATTATTAGGAGGATAGCATTATATAGCAGAGGAATGTGTCCCTGATCTGATCTCTAATTTTAGATTGGCTGTGGCTGTACTTATCTGTACTTTGACAAATGTGTCCCTAGAAGCTAAATATTATGAATCCTATTGTCATTTGAAGAAAAAAAGCCAGTTAATTTAAATAATTAACATTTAATTTATTTAATTTGTGTAACACAGAGCATTAAATAACTGTAACCTTCAAATTGTGACAGGGTGATTGTGAGAACATTTATAATGGTACAAAGATTCTGTTTTAAATAAATATTCTTTTGAACTTTCTATTCATCAGAGAATCCTGAAAAATCATCAGTTGCCACAAAAATGTTAAGCAGCACAACAGTTTTCAACATTACTGATAAGACATTTATTTTCAACTGCAAATCATCATATTAGAATGTTTTCTGAAGGATCATGTGACACTGAAGATTGAAGTAATGATGCTGAAAATTCAGCTTTGCATCACAGAAATGATATTTTATGTATAATAATACAATTATATATATATATACACTACCGGTCAAAGTTTAAGATTCGGTAAGATTTTTATGTTTTTAAAAGAAGTCTCTTCTGCTCACCAAAGCTGCAATTTTTTGATAGAAAATACACAAAAGACAGAAATATTGTGAAATATTATGACAATTTAAAGTGACTTTTTTATGTTAATATATATTAAAATGTAATTTATTCCTCTGAAAAAAGCTGAATTTTCAGCATCATTACTCCAGTCTTCAGTGTCACATGATCCTTCACAAATCACTCTAATATGATGATTTTATGCTCCAAAAACATGTCTGATTATTATCCATGTTGAAAACAGTTTTTTACATTTTTATTTCCGGATTCTTTGATGAATAGAAAGTTCAAAAGAACAGCTTTTATCAGAAATGGAAAGCTTTTGTTACATTAAACACTACCCTTTAAAAAGTTTGGGGTCAGTAAGAATTTGTATTTTATTTTTGGGGGAAATAAATAAGAAATCAATTCTTCTATTCATCAAGGATGAGTTACATTGATCAAAAGTTACAGTAAAGACATTTATAATGTTAGAAACGATTCTAATTAAATAAAAGCTGTTCTTTGAACTTTCTATTCATCAAAGAATCCTGAAATAAAAATGTAAACAACTGTTTTCAACATGGATAATAATCATACATGTTTTTGGAGCATAAAATCATCATATTAGAGTGATTTGTGAAGGATCATGTGACACTGAAGACTGGAGTAATGATGCTGAAAATTCAGCTTTTTTCAGGAGGAATAAATTACATTTTAATATATATTAACATAAAAAAGTCACTTTAAATTTATAATATTTCACTATATTACTGTGTTTTTTGTGTATTTTTATCAAAAAATTGCAGCCTTGGTGAGCAGAAGAGACTTCTTTTAAAAACATAAAAAATATTTCCGATCTTAAACTTTTGACGTTAGTGTATCTTGCCCCAATTCTAAAAAAAAATTACTTAATTAATTGGGGGGGTAAGGGTAGGCTTTGTAATTATAATTAGATATATATATACAAAATTAGTTTGAAGTCTACATTAAATCCTCATTCAGTTAGCTAAGTGTGTGTGTGTGTGTGTGTGTGTCTAGGGGGCGACAGATCTGGAGAAACAGCTCGAGGTGCTGGAGAGTGAAAACCAGCGGCTCAAACAGGAGCTGAGGGCCAGTCACACCCAGACCAGCTGCTCTACTGCCCACTGCCCGCACACACAGGTACACTCAAACGACCAGTCAAACAATGAAAAGTCGAAATCTTTCCAAACAGGTTGTGAATCATTGCAAAGGTCAAATGCAATCACGGTTATTTGATGCTTGAAATTAGGGCTGTCACGATTTCTGAATTAAATTAGAGTATGCTTTTTTTTAAATCCTTGATTGCAATTGTGTTCGAGTAAGCGACAAAGTGGCTCATTCCATGGAAGAGAATCCGCGAATCCATTATTAGACAGTTTTCTAAGGCTGCAAGATGCATTAAAACCATTTTAAAACCATTCTGTAGTATAGTGATATTGTCAATTCACACAGGCTGATATTCAGTTAAATAAATATATGCCTTGTGGGTTTAATTATATAGGCTCTAATTATTTACATGCATGTAGGTCACCTAAGTGCATCTTCAGGCATTTTAGCCGGCTGAAAGCGCCGACGCTCTGCTGAAGACGCCTAGCTTTGGGCACTTGAGAGCGTTTTGCAGCGGCGTTTCGTTCTTGCTATCGATACAGAATATCTGCAGCACAGTTTACTTGTGAATGATTTCACAGATAATTTGTTTCATACTGAAAAATGTATTTTTCATCCATTTTGTTCGGTGCTCGCTATCGTTGTCGGGTGTGCAGGCTGAGTCTAGTCCCGCCCCTCCTCCACTGTGATTGGACAGTTGTGTAAAAAGCGACAGTGATGAGCAAGTTTTATCCAAAGTTGAAAATTTTTAAACTCCGCGACCGCAAACAGCGCCGGGCGCTTCAGGCGTGAAAAACGTTCAGCGCCTCGCTGCGCTAATGGCGTTTGAAAAACGGAGCACTCCCATTGAAAACAATTGAAAACATACACCAGATGCATGGAAAACGGCCAAGATTAAACAAGGATTTGATCTGCTGTGAAGTGCAACAACTCCAGGCGGTTGGCGCCCTCTCCAGGCACTTGTTATATATTACATATAGTTCCAATTATGTTTGTTTATACTATGTATATTATATTATCTATTTGAACCATATTGATGCTTTTTATGGAACAAATATTATTGAGTCATTGGTATTCTATATGTATTAAGTAATTTAAGGCTATGGTTTTCTTAGGTCTATTTTTATTACCACACAATCATTTCAGATTTCTCGTCAAAATAATGACCAATTACCAAAATCATCATTAGTGACAGCCCTACTTGATATGCTATCTACCTTGTGTTTATTCTCACAGCTGTTGATCCCCTGTTTTGTTATGTAATGTGTCGGCCTCAGGATGTGGAGGCCCTGCGTGGAGAGCTGTGTCGTAAGGGCGAGGAGTGTCACGAGCGAGAGCGGCGGCTGGCAGCGCTGGAGCAGCAGGTGCAGGAGAGGACGGGTGTAGCTGGTTCAGCTGCAGGAGCAGTTGGAGGAGGCCGCACACCACAGACAGCAGCTCCAGAAACAGCTGGAAGAGGCGTCATGCCACAGGAGCCAGAGCGAGGATCAGCTGACCTCTCGGCTTCGTGACGCTGAGGAAGCTCTGTCTCTCCAGGCTGCACAGCCGCCACAGGTCAAGGCGAGTGTGTGATAACAGAGCACAATGTTTGAGTGTTTTCAGGGTTTTCAAATTGTTGAATATTACACTTTCTTTTAAATGAGCAGTTCACTTTTAAAAAAAAAACTTTTGCTGATAATTTACTCACCCCATGTCATCCAAGATGTCCACGTCTTTCTTTCTTCAGTCGAAAAGAAATTAAGGGTTTTGATAAAAACATTCCAGGATTTTCTCCATATAATGGACTTCAATGGGAACCAAACGGTTCAAGGTCCAAATGAGAGTTTCAGTGCAGCTTCAAAGGGCTTTAAACGAATAAGGGTCTTATTTCAGGACCCTTTGAGTCATGACTCGAAAAAAGATTTGTTAATTTTAGGGCTGTCACTTTTGAGAAAAACATATTCGAACGGTTATCTGAATATCAAGCATGGTATTCGAATATATTCGAATGTCTACGAGCCCCGCCCCACCAAAAAAAACCCCCACGTAACGGAGATTCAATCACAAATTTATTAACAGTCTGACAGTCATAAACAGGACTCAGGTCTGTCTGAAAAAATATCTTTAACTTAATGTTTTAAACAGCAGGTTATCAACTTAATCTATATGAAGTGGCACTATGCATAGCCAATCACAAAATTAGGCTACATGGAAAAAAAACTGAATCCGAACAGCACGGCACAATCAATAACTTGACAGCTTAAACAGCAGCAGAAGTAAAGCCTATAGCCTAGCCTGTATTTGCTAGAAACACCCATTCATCAACTTGATCTGGATCAAGTGCGGCTATCTTTTTATTGGCAATGTTCCCCGCGGTGGAGAACGCGCTCTGAGCGCGTGCGCGCACAAACAGGTATTTGCGCGTCAATGTTGAGAGGAGAGGTGCACGGTGTAGAACCCAAAATATTTCCAGACTACTTTTTAGATGAGTTGGGGTCGTAATTGTCCGTTCTGTGCGCTATCTTCCATTTTCAAAACAGGGAGACTATTGGCAATTATTCGCTTGATTTGGGGTCGCACACCGGACGAGAAGCGCCGCGCCACGTCAAGGACAACTCCAGTATCGGCACACCGGACGCGCACTTTCTCATCAGTATCTGGCCAGCAATATTGTCATGTTTAATGACATGAAAGGAAGATAATGTCTGTTCTATGTTATGATTGTACTGTACAATTAAATACAATCGTTGCTGAGTCTGCAGTCTGAAAACTTTACCTCAGAGCATCCGTTAACTGAATCAATTGAGAATCTCACCTGAAAATCCAATAACATCAGCAATTGTCATTCAAGCAGCTGATTTCTGTAAATGAATGCAAAACTAAATGTATATTGCAGGATAGGGCGAAGTCAGGATCCATTAGCAACGATTTGAGACAAAAATAATTACAATTTTATATAAAGTTCAAGCTATGTAAATGGCGCTCTGTGGCGCTGCAGGATTTTGAACACGGTACTGAGCTGTCGCTGGGCGCCGCGGACAGACGCCGAATGGCATCGCCGGAGTGTGTAGGCTACACTCATAGAGAATAATGTGTTCGAATTTTAAAGATGTGACACGGCGCTGAGCTTCTCGTCCGATGTGCGACCCCTTTAGAGCACCCGCACTTGGATGAGATGGCAAACAATAATAATAATAAAAAAACGGTCTAATCATAGACTGCAAAAAATGCGCTAAATATGGCACTTTAAAAACCGGTTAGTTTATTTATAGTTCGAATACGGATATTTCACGTCATGTTCGAATGCATATTCGAATATTGAATAAAAAGTGACAGCCCTAGTTCATTTTGATGAACGAGTTCGAACAGGAGAGTCACGAACGCGCATCACAGAACAGAGCAAGACGAGCATTTGTGCTTATAAACCTTAAACTTTTTTATTTATTTTTAAATGAGCGATCGTTTCGCTAGATAAGACCCTTATTCATCGTCTGGTGTCGTTTAAAGCCCTTTGAAGCTGCATTCTTCCTTCCAAATTTAACCTTATATAGTCAGCTCTAGTGCACTGACTATATAAGCTCTAGTGCACTGACACCTTCAGACTGCATATATATATATATATATATATATTCTCTCACATTTAGGATACCAAATATCCTGTGAAGGCTCATATTTAGGGCTGATGAATACCTAATAAAAGTTAATTAATGTGTCTGTTTCTCTTCCTGCAGTATGTGACCAAGACGGTTGAAGTGGAGTCGGCTCAGTGTAAGCAGGCTTTAATGGAGGCTCAGGCCCGTCAACCAGACGCTGCAGGAGCAGCTGTGTGTGCAGAGACAGCTCCTCAGAGAGCTCGAACAGCAGCTCCACGAGTCCCAGAGGACCAGCGGGCAGCTCCGGCAGCAGGTATCATCACACACACCTCCTGCACCAGCCGCTCTGATACAGCATTAACATTTAGAGTTTCCTGGATTATCAGATCTGACCCCGTTTGTGGTGACCGTGGTGGTCTGTTGATATCTGTTCACGTCAGATTATGCATTTAATGAGGCCCTGTGATATTCTGTTTTTTATTTTATTTTTTCACAAATTTTATGCATGTGTTTTAATTTTTCTGGATTCCAGGAGTGGTTTAATTAAATTAACTATTTAAAGGATTATCGAATCAATCAAATTCATAAAACTTGAACTTTTTAACAATAATACATTCCTATGAAGTGGGATATAAGTTTTAACTTTTCTATATTCTGTTTTATGATTTAATACTAAATAAAGTGCTAAATCTATGATCTAACTTGCAATTTAATTGATCTTTTAAAATCTAATCAAATTAAATTTGAACTATTACAGTATGTTCTTTATTTGGCGAAGTGCTGCACGACATGATTAAACTTTTTTAAATTAACTTTTATTGTTTGGTATTCTGTAAAAATAAAGTTTTATTAAACTGTATTATTACATTTGTTATTATTTTGAGAAGTGCATGTTACTGTGCACTAGTAATATAATTAAAACATTTATGAAAGTTAAACCAAACTTGTTTTTTGCAAAGCCCTTTGTGTAGTGCTGGGCAGTTTGACCAAACATTTTTTTTTTTTAATTTATTTTATTTTATTATATTTTATTTATTTATTTTTTTTTATTAAGCCGGTTTTCCAAATTATTAAATTTTTTTAATTATTTTTTTGCATAATCAGATGTTCAAATCATTTTCTACTGGTTGATAGATGAATTACTGCAATAAATTGACTTAGGATGGTCTATTTTATTGTCTTTAGTTGATTTTGTGGAATAGCGCCCAGCATAACCTAAAATTGTTATATCTTAACATTCTAATAACATTCTTATAAGCACGCAAGAACGTTAATACAACGTCTAAAAAAACTGGACGTTTTGAATGTCCCTAGAACATTCAGAAATAACGTTTTTATAACCTAATTTCAACGTTATGAAACGTTCTTATAACGTAAAATTGTTAGCTGGGGAAGAGAGAGAGATTGCACTAACATTTTTAAGTGCAGGATTTTAAACGAGCCCAGATAAATGCGGTGTTGTGGAAGAGCAGGTTAACGGCTCTCTCTCTTCGCTTGCGTTGCAGCTGCGGTTGGACCGCGGCCGTCTATATGGTCTGCTCTCCAAGGCGGTGGGTGGGGGTAACACAGAGGTCACCCACAGGCTCTCCAAGGTCAACCAGATTACTCTGCAGGGGTCAAAGGTCAAAAATGTGTCATGGGTCAGATTGCAACTTTATAGGAAATCATATATTTTGAAATTTCTTTGTCCCATTTTAAGCGTTTATTGCAATTGTAGATTCATGTCTTCTGATGCTCATTTTTGACCTCTGAAACCCTGAAACTTTGCAGAGTAACTAGCTCACATTCTCTTCAGGGTCGTAATTTTGTGTTCTTGCAATAGTATTCCCATGATCTACTGTGAAATAGCTGATGTCACTCCGTTGTGTACTGCAGATGTACAGTATTGATGGTGTGTGACCCCAGATGCCTCTCCCAAGTACAGTATGTGACTAATAGCCCCCCACCCACCCCACAGGTCACTTAACCTAACTGCATTAAATCTGTCTATCAAATGACTGTGGTCAGTAGTAGATGACGTCTTTAATGCTGCTGGTGTTTGTGTTGCTTTGGTCAGATCTCAGAAATCATAACTGGCTTTGCTTGAAAGCAGAAAGCAGGTTTTCTCTGTGCATCTGTGTTCATCGGGTGTGTGTGCATCTGTATAGGGGTGTTTACACTGACAGTGACTCAAACAAACAGCTTTCAACAAGTTGTAAATTTACTCACTGTTATTGTAAAAGCTCCATTAAAGGGACAGTTCACCCTAAAGTGAGTCATTTACTCACCCTGGTGTTGTTCTAATGCTGTATGTCCTCCTTTCTTTTATGGATCTCAGAAGGAGATTTTTTTAAATGTCCTGCTTGCAAGCTTTTTTTAAAGAAGCTAAAGTATCACAAAATGATCCCAATCAATACATGTTGTATATTTTATGTCTTTGAGACAAGTTGTGATGAATCAAGATTAACCCTCTGGGGTTCGTTTAACAGTCACACTTGGGGTGTTCTGGTCCAAATGGACCCAAAGGGCAGGATTCATATTTAAAAAAAAAAATAATATATATATTTTTTTTTTCTTTTTTGGTGTTTTGAGATAATTTTATGATTTATAATTAATATTTATGCAATAATTATGACCCATTTTTCCCATTGAACATAATAGAATTTTTTATTTTCATTTTATCTATTTTTTTCATCAAAGCTGTATTACATTTTAGAGTGAAGCCTAGGCCTCATGAAAGCAATTTTTGAAAAAAGATAGATGTCATCTGGTAGACACACTGAGCATTTTTATCACGCAATAGCACATTTTTACCACTATAGTGGATTTACAGTACAGCTCTCTGTAGAAAGGCTTGGGGATTTTAGTGATTTTTGCAAATATATACCAATTTTTTTTTAGGTTGTTGATTTTTAAAATATAAAAACATATTGTGTGTGTGTGACTGTGTCTGTTTTGCACTCTTGATGTTTTATAGATTCTCAAAGACTATTTTTAACATTGCATTGGAAAGAGAACAAATGGAAAGCATTGTGTTACCCAATGTTTAATTCTAACTTAATAAAAATGCAATTCTTTCAGTTTTCATATTTTTGACAATTTCACATTCATTTCCTTTGGGGGTCCATTTGAACCCAAAGGGCCTGAGTGACTATTTGTTTACAACCACTTAGACTGTTCACATGTGTTTTTCTGTGATCCTGATTTTTTGTGTGTTCACATACCTAATACCATAAAAGTCACCTAGTTTCGATAACATTCAGATGAAGCTGTGATTTTTAAAAATTCAGAACAGATTTTTGTAATCTGAATTTATAAGTGTGAAAGTGTGTGTGTGGCTGAGTCTGTTTTGCACTCTTGATGTTTTATAGATTCACCCCTTCACTGTTGTGTGCTTTTTTATAGATTGTGGCTGATTTGTAGATTGTACGCACCAAAAAACTCTTTTTTCACATTTTTGCCAATTTCCCATTCATTTCCTATGGGGGTCCATTTAAACCCAACACCCAAGTGTGACTATATTTTTACAACCACTTAGACTGTTCACATCCTGTCCCCAATTTTTTGAGTGTTCATATACCAAAAACCAACAAAGTCACCAAATTTCGGACCATTCCGAAGAAGCTGTGATTTTTAACTTTTTTTTTATTTGAATACTTCGGGTCCATTTGGGCAAACAACCCAGAGGGTTAACAAAAGCACACCAAACCCTCATCGTACACCCACTGAACACTTGGGATATCCTGCACATGTCACATGGGATCATTCTGTGATACTTTTGCTTCTTTTTAAAAAAACTTGATGCTGGTTGCTATACCCTACCTTTATATGGACAAGCGTGAGTGTGACATTGTTTTGTTAAAAAATCTCCTTTTGTGGTCCATAAAAGATCGATCTTACGGGATTAGAACAACACCAGGGTGAGTAAATGATGACTTTATTTTTGGGTGAACTATCCTATGGTGTAAATTACCTTATATGTATAATCCTTGTGTAAAACATTCACCGTTTGAATAGAGCTTATGACCTCAGTGTTGACCTCAGGGTCAGATGTGTTGACAGCAGTGTGTGTGTGTGTTAGATCCTGGTGTATGAGGGTGAGATGGAGAGAGCTCAGGGTCAGCTGGAGGCAGAGATGGCGAGTCTGGAGGAGGAGAAGAACAGAGTGATCGAAGATGCTTTCATCCGAGCGGAGAGTGAGATGAAGGCCGTCCACGAGAACCTAGCAGGTGAGAAGCTCACAAAACCTGGTAATTACAGCCTGTTTCACCTTCAAAAAAATCAAAAAAAATAAATATATTTATTTTGTAATTATATTGTCCTATTAGGACCTTTTAAGATGTCTTGCATTATGACATTATTTTCATGAAAATTCCTACCCTATCTCACGACCAATTCGATACGAGTGATTAAAAAGTGGCTAATTCGTACAACCTCACTCGTAAAAATTCGTACGATTTGTGCTAAACCCACGTGACGGTTAAGTTTAGGGGCGGGGTTAGGGGTAGGTCATTCGTACAAATTCATACGAATTGGCCAATTCGTAAAATTTGTACGATTTTGCAAAATCGTACTAATTTGTACGAGTGAGGTCGTATGAATTGTTACGGATTAGCCACCTCGTAAAATTTGATACGAATTCCTGTGAGATCGGGTTGGAAAATTCAGTCTCGAATGCAAAAAATAGGGAACACTTGTTATGCATTGCATGTTCTTAAATCTACATGTTGTTAGTACATGTTTTTAATTAATATTACTCAGTACCTATTTGTGGACCAAGGACACCTTAAAATAAGGTTTAACCAAAAACATATTTAAACTAAAATATGTGTAGTAGGCCTATGCTGCTTTATATTAAAATTGTAATTGCATTAAAATCATATTTTATTACTGTAGTATTTTAACTGTATTTAAATTACTGTAGTATATTAAGACTTGTATACTGTACATATTACAGTTTTTTTTTATTGCTTAGTAATTGCTCTTTATTTAATCTTGACCATGTATCTTGTCTTTTTGGACTCATCAGACAGAGACTTTTAATAAACAACACACCTCAGGGCTTTTAGTCAGAAAATGTGTGCTCATTTGGAGTAAACCTTATTGATTCTTCACCTTAATCAGAATCACTGTTTGAGGATATTGGAAATGACAAAAACAAAGCTGGCACAAACAAATACAAATTATTTGCAAAAAATATAGTTTTTATATTATTTTCATATATTAAATTGGTAACACTTTACAATAAGGTTTCATTTGTTAATACTTAGTTAATGCATTAACTAATGGTAACAAATGAGACCTTATTGTTAAGTGTTACCATTTCATTTGAGGAAGTTTACTGTTTGTCTTTTGATCTTGTGGTAAACATGAACTGGTTCTAATGGTCTGTGTGTGCAGGTGTGCGGATGAACCTCCTGACCCTGCAGCCGGCCCTGAGAACCCTCACCTGTGATTACAACTGTCTGAAGAGACAGGTGCAGGACTTCCCTTACATGCTGGAGAAAGCCATCACTGAGGCCAAGCAGGAGGTGAGACCACCGCACACAAACACCCCAGCCCACCGCACTGCAGCTAAATTCAGTCGTCAGTTCACCTTTTAGTGCTTAATCATGTTCTATACACACACATACACACAGTACAGTCAATTACGAGGAGTGACAACCGCATTCACAGAAATTATATGCAGTGTGTGTACGTACCCGAACTGGTTGTTAATGATGTATTTAAACGTGCATCAGGGATGTGTCTCTCATATGTATGTGCGGTGCATTAAAATCACAGGGAAATGAGGCCTCGACTCATTCATGTTGCCAGATCATGAAAAAACATAAAAAGCAATGTATTGCGAACCCCAACAGCCACTTTAATAACTCCATAAATTTAACTCTTAATGAGGCAAATGCAAACAACATGCCCAAAAATGCGTATAATAAAAGAACATGGCAAGAGAGTGCTATGAGAAGCAGCCTTCCAAACATAAACTAATCATGACGCCTGTGTTGGTGGAAGTTTAGTTAAAATTGCAAAGCATAAGAAGTCACTGTCATTTTTATTTTAATCAAAACAGCAGATGCACACAAATTATGTTTAATATAATAAAAAAATGAAACCATACAAAAGGGATATGATCAAGGCTTGACTTTAACTTTTTGCTCACCAGCCTCTGGCGAATAGTTTTCCAAAAGTTACTCAGCCACTCAGCATTATGCGTTTCTCTTTTAAATACCCCTTAAACCTCCACACACAAAACTCTTAACCCTCAGGTGCTCTTCGTTTCGGAGTCACACTTGTTATCTTGCCGGTCAAAAGTGACCGGAACACCTAAAAATAAAATTTTCTCCATCCCAGTAAAACCAATGCAATTTATTTTTGTTCTATAATATTTATTCTTTGTAATATAGTATTTTGAGACAATTTGATTGAATTTATTAATATTTATGCAATATTTATGGTAAATTTTTGCCATGGAATATATATAAATTTTTCTATATATATACATTATTTTTTTCAAAAAAATTATGAATGCAGTATTTTTGTTTAATATAGAATCTTGGCCCTTAGAAAAAAAATGTTTTTTTGAAGAAAATTAGCACTATCTGGTTACATTATAGAGAAAAAGCATAGAATCATGATCTAACCACTATATGACATGTACAGCTCTCTATGGAGAAGCATGTGAATTCCCCAGATGTTTATGAACAAAAATTTTTGTGGATTTGAATATACAGTTTTGTACTTTTTTTTTTTTAAACTTTGTGAATTTTTGTGTTTTTGTCAATTTCCCATTCATTTCCTATAGGGTCATTTTTGACCAAAGACCAAAAGTGTGACCTTTTTTTAAGACCACTTAGCATGCTCAGATCATGACCTACATTTTTTTGTGTGTTCACATACATAATGCCATAAACGTCACCAAGTTTCGTGAACATTCAGATAAAGCTGTGATTTAAAAAAATTCTAAACATACTTTTTTGTAATCAATTTATTGGTGTGTATGTGTAAAACTGTGTTTGTATGTGTGTGTGTGGGTGGGTTTTTTCTGTTTTGCACTCTAGATGTTGTAGAGTGTCACCCCTTTCCTGTGGTGTACTTTTTTTTAGAATTGTGGCCGATTCGTAGATTGCACGTACAAAAACTCAGAGATTATTATTATTTTTTTTTGTCAATTTCCCATTCATTTCCTGTGGGTCGGTCATTTTTGACCGAAGACCACAAGTGTGACTTTTTTTACGACCACTTAGCATGCTCGGATCATGACCTCAATTTTTTTTGTATTCGCATACATAATGCCATAAAAGTCTCCAAGTTTCATAACATTCCGCTGAAGCTGTGATTTTTAGAAATTCAAAACAGAAAATGTTTCTGGTCAGAAACGACCGAAGAGCGCCTGAGGGTTAATTGAGGTATGTAACTGAGTGGGTGTGTAATTGTAAATCTCTCTGAGTTGTCACCATTTTGTGCCCATCATCCGTCATTTCCACCACTTAATCTCTTCTTTAAAGCATAATGGTGTTTTATTTCTTTGTGTCTGCGTTGCCTCTTGTTAAGAGTTGAGCTTTGTCTGTGATTTACAGATCTGTCAGGTGATTGGAGAGGTGAGCAGTGCAAACCAAGAACTGCTGCGGAAATACAAGCGGGAGATGAACCTGAGGAAGAAATGCCACAATGAACTGGTGCGCCTCAAAGGTGAGACCTGGGAATTCGAGTCTGGGGATTCATAATCTCCACAAAAGGTCTAATTTCTTTTAATCAAATTAGATTTTTACATTCTGAATTAGGAAGATTTGATCTTGTTTTCAGGAAACATCCGTGTGTTGTGTCAGCTCACGCCCCGTGTGTGCTGGAGAAACAGATGCTGCTGACACCAAAAACCTAGTGACCTTTGACCCTGATGATGATGCTGTTCTCTACTTATCCAATAAGGGCAAGCTCATGACCTTTGAACTTGACAAAGTCTTTCCCACTCAGGCCACACAGGAGGAGGTCAGTGCCTGAACTCATTGTTTCTCATATGGTTGTATTTCCTGTATCAGTTAATATACAGTCCCTTCTCTTGTGATTGGACAGGTGTTCCAGGAAGTGCAGTCTCTGGTCACTTCCTGTATTGATGGCTTTAACATATGCATCTTTGCTTACGGGCAAACGGGCTCTGGAAAGACCTACACTATGGAGGTATGTTACCTGCATCTGACTGATCTCTGTCCCTTTTATATTTGTGAAATATCTAATCAGTGCAGCATACAGTGCAGTTCATAAGTTTGCAAACTTTAGTACTTACTTCATGTGTCTGTTTGTCCTCTAGGGGGTCCCTGAGGACCCTGGTATTAACCAGCGTGCTCTGCGTCTGCTCTTCTCTGAAGTGTCTGAGAAAAAGCCTGACTGGGACTATAAGATCACCGTCAGCATGGTGGAAATCTACAATGAGACGCTTCGGTGAGAGAACCACACAGTGGAAGTGGGAGGTTGAATTTGATGATTATCAAAGGTTTTCTAGATGGGCTATCAGCATATTCAGCACTCTTATATAATTGTCCCAGTGTCACTGTGAAGTGTGTGTGTGTGCCACAAATTCTGCTGGCCAGCAGTTATGTAAAAACAGATTAGATTTGAAATCTCTCAGGCCATCTGTAAGACATAAACAGATCACGCATTCAGTTCTGCTGGTCCTGTCTGTTTGTCCCTCACTGTTCCCCTCCTGCTGGGTTGCGTAACTCGAACAGATGATTCTGCTTGCCTCTATAATATTAATCTGTGCCCCAAATTCATATACACTAGTAATCTTTAAACAGAATGGCTTCCCCTCCCTCTTGCATTGACATCTTTTCTTCTCTAATGGAGTATTTACTGGCATGAGGGTTGGAAAACCTGTCACTCACCTGACCAATAGCAAACCACAACCATCCAATCAATTCCCAATGGACTGAATCAAAATGTTCTTGTTTGAGAAGCAGTTTCACTCTGATATACGAAAAAAAATGGGAAAAAAACATTTTATTCATTTGCATTTATCTTAATCTGTTTTTAGAAACCTGTTGGGTGACAATCCCAATGAGAAGCTGGATATAAAGATGTGTCCAGATGGCAGTGGACAGCTGTATGTGCCAGGACTCACAGAGTTCACAGTGGAGAGCGTGGAGGACATTAACAAGGTGAAAGCTCACAGCATCCAAACCGCCTGTCGTCACTCCACACTCTGAGAACCGGCTTTAGTCCAAAGGAATATAACATTAGATAACAAAACTAGGTTCAATGTACTTTGCATTCATTTTTGTATTGTAAAACACTTAAGTCTAAGTCTAAGGGTGGGCTGGAAGGGAAAAGTAATTTTCAAATATAAGTACAATGTAAAAACAATGCATCAACTGATTAATTCAAATGTTAGGACATAGTAGTTAAAGGCACTTAATATAAAGTGAGACTCAAAATATAAATTTTTTATATAATAAAACGAGGGAAACATGCTGAAGCATTTGTGCGTATGGATTGTGCAATCTCGATGCTGGTATACTAAAAAGTTTGGACCGGGGAGAGGAATAGTTTTCCTTCCAGAAAATACTAAAAGCCAAGGGAGAAATGATGTCAGCGTAAGATATAGCATCTATGTGCGAGACCCATTCACAACTACTGGTAAATGTCGACATGCTTAACAAGAACACCTATTGCTTGGAAATATTGACGGTTCTTTGGTCATAATTATAACGTAAAATAAGACGATTAAAGAGACAAGACAAAGGCTCACTGACGTACTTTAAAATATTTTTCAGCATTTTGTTAATCGACGTCCTACTGAACGTACCCCTGTAACTTAACCCAATCCGAATCGCAGCTCTCCCGGTATTAGTGTTATTCCACAAGATTTATTAATAAGCTGTTTGATTTATAATTATTAAGATTATTTTCACATACCCTGCTGTGTATGAACATAGCTGTTCCTCAATTTGTGTTTCCCATTTGAACGGTCAGTGTATGAGGCGCTGCTGCTTGCACTGGGACTATAACGTTAGGCTTTAACTTTCAATTTTTAAGAAATTATTCTCTAATCGGTTGCATATAATGTCGTGAATATATCCCTCGAATGCATACTGTAGTCCCTTTTGTCTTGATCTCTCAGATATTTCACTTGTTCGCCGAAAATGACTAATTATCTCATTGGGAATGTCTGACACCGGTGCAGACACACTGTAATAGATGTGCCAGCCGCGAAAGCTTGACAGGCGTAGCAACAGTAACTAGGGAGGGGCGGGGCTTAGCAAAGGGTCAATTAGCTTGTTCAGGCCGAGTTTGTCAGTTTTGTCAGGTAGAGACGTTCAGTGGAGCTTAGCGTTTCATAGTTACTCTGCCTCTGAAAACTGTAAAAATATACTTAAAGGGGTGATGAACTGAGAAATTAAACTTTCCTTGAGCTTTTGACATCTAAGAGGTCATCATATTATAAGAATATCTGTAACTTTCAGAACTGAAAATGGCTGGTTTAGCCCTGCCCACCGATTCGCGCATTACACACATAGTTAAATAACATAGATGCCTACTTCGTGATGACAAACCGGATCAAGCTACCGAGCAGTAAACACGCGTTTACAAAATATTGTGCAGTGCCTGATTGTGGAAGAAGACAGTCGAGCTTCCTCTGGATTCCAATAGGACTGCATGGATAAACTTTATTTTTAATGACGTTCCAGCTGATGAGGTAAAACATCGTCCGTCTGTTCACTTCATTTCATTGAGGATTGTTTTGTAAACAAGACTGGATTTGCAGACTGATTAAGAGTAAAGAACGGTGCTGTGCCGTCTATATGGGATCTGACAGGAATGGTCCAACACACGGACTCTGGGTCGAACATGTATGGGTCGAATCATTCCGGTTGCCATTTTACAACATTGGACGTTTTCAAAACAATTTCCCCAAGTGCATTGACGAGTGAGTTGAAACTCATTATAATATGCAAAACTCAGTGCTCCGCGGTAAACCGTTCGAACCGAAAACCGGTTTATATTTTCGTCACGATTTTGATTTTGAATAAACCGCCAGTACCGGTGTATTTAATTACACAACGTTCGGAACGACCGTTACGCTGCGCGACCATGAGTGGCAGTGCCGACACTGTTTCAGACGGACCCTTTACCCGTTGCACTACTGAGCACTCGACGAGGGTAAACAAACAGCAGCGCTCTGTTACGTTACATGGGCGATGGATGCTGAAGAATTAGTACAACATGACAGTGATGACACCGAAGAAGAACTTGTGCCAAAAAGAGGAGCCGGGACTGTTGTTTGGAGGTTTTTGTTTTCCAAAAATCCGACGTCGAACAAACAACCATTATGTTAAGTGCTGTCGGGCTAAAATTCTCCGCTGGGGAGAATGACCCGGCAACACAAGCAATTTGCTCCAGCGCCTTAGCCGCAAACATGTCTTGGAATATCAAGAATGTATTAAATCAGCCGATTCAGCCGGATTTACAGCGCCCTCCACATCAGCATGTAACACAGGGAAAGCTAAAGAAAAAGTCGAGCCAAATATTGTTTCCATTATACAGGATAATCCTGTGTGCCAAGTAAGTTAGCACTTTATATTTATTTTATGTTTGTTCTGGTTTAGAAGCAATACTTTTGAAGGAATAACTAATGCAAGTTGCATAATTTTGTTTAATTTCTTTAATAGACCTCAAAAGCAATGCAAGACAAGATTTCCTTTTATATTTACTTGAATGCACGTAATGTTCCTGGATTTGTAGTTGAACTAGCAAAAGTATTCCAAGTTATTCTAATTGTGTTGTTTAAAATAAAAGTTCTGTATTTTGACTGCAGTTGTCTTTGCATTTTGATTCCTCACTTCATTAGAATCATGAATGGCTCTTATTTGTAAACAGCATAATTTTCTGGGGCCATGCAAACCTGTATTACTAGTGTGGAATTATTCTACAATATTCACTAATGACAGTAAAATAGACCATCCTAAGTCAATTTACTGCAGTAATTCCTCTCTTAACCAGTAGAAAATGCATTGAACACCTGACTATGCATAAAAAATAAATAAATAAAAAAACCGAACCAAAACCGAAAAACCGTTATGATTTTGAAAAAAACCGTGATATCAATTTTTGGTCAAACCGCCCAGCACTATGCAAAACTGTTCGCCACTCACAGCAGTGGGTGTTTACTTCCAAGTCTTCAGTGCGACACGCCCATAAAAAATGAGCGTTTTTCAGCTAGGCTCAAAACTAGGGTACAAAATAGCCTATTACTTATTCATTTTGATGTTTTTGAATGCAAAAACCAAGAGAACGTCATAAGTTGACCTCAGACAACAATATAATCAAATTTAAAAAGCCAGTTCATGACCCCTTTAATATAAATATAAAAGTATAATTTACTGTTATTACTATAATACTCCAAGAACATGTAACAAGGACAATTAAAAAGTGTTACCAATGTTTTACAGTTTAATACGAATAACTACAAAAACTGCTAGTTCTGTTAATGCTCTCTGAGAGAATCCACCAAGATATTAAATATTCAGTGCTCAGAGCCGTATAGACAAGCGTCAACCCATTTTATCCTAATCTGTTATGTTTAACCTTTGACCCTGCAGGTGTTTGACCTGGGCCACATGAACAGGGCAACAGCCTGCACTAATCTGAACGAACACAGCTCTCGCTCTCATGCCCTCCTTATCGTCACAGTGGCGGGTTTCAACTCGTCAACGGGCCACCGTACCTCAGGTACACACACAGTCCTTCTCAATAGTTTTCAACACAGTTCAATTGAAATGCAAATATGAAACATTCACTTGTCAACTGCAGGTAAGCTAAATCTGGTGGATCTGGCCGGTTCAAGAACGGATTGCCAAATCCGGTGCCGAGGGGCAGTCGTCTGCGTGAGGCTCAGTGTATCAGACAAATCACTGTCGGCGCTGGGTGACGTCATCAACGCCCTGCGCTCCAAACACTCACACGTGCCCTTCAGGAACTCCCGCCTCACGTACCTTCTGCAGGACTCGCTCAGCGGAGACAGCAAGACCCTCATGATGGTGCAGGTGTGTCACGTCAGCAGGGTTACAATGGCTCTCAGTGTGCTCTAAATCTCCACACATTTTGAGTGGATTATTGGATTTATGGGATAAAGACTGTGCTTTGTACAGCATGAGCAGGCACAGTATCTTAAGCTGTTTTGTGCACACACTCTCCTGTTGTTTCATGCTAGCTAATCGCCACAGAAAGAGAACTTTGTCAAAGTCTGTTGTAGTTAAGACGAAGTGAAATCAAAACGTTTCATTTTGTGTATAATTTTCCAGTGGATGTTATGCTGCCTTTTCGCACCATGTCGTAATTAGGGCTGTGAAACGATTAATCGCATCCAAAGTAAAATTTGGTTTACATAATATATGTGGGTGCACTGTGTATAATTATTTTGTGTATATATATATAAATACACACACATGATTGTATATATTTAAGAAATATTTTCATATATATACTGTATATATATATATATATATGTATATATATATATATATATAATATATATATATATATATATATATATATATATATAAATATTTTATGTATGTGTATATATATATATATATTAGTGCTGTCAAACAATTAAAATATTTAATCGCATTAATGTCATAGTTATCTCGTGATTAATCACATTTTTATCTATTCTATATATCTTTTGATTTCTTTTGATTTCTTTTTGTTACATTATTTTTTCTCATTTTAATGCTCTTATCAACATGGAAAAGTGGATTGGCTTGTTTAGTGCAAATGTTTTTTTTATTATTATTATTGAAAATAACATTGGAATAGTGTTAAATTTCACACTATTTAAATAATCTCTCACACAATGTAACACTGTCTACCAATAAAAGGGTGAAAAAAATACTGACAGGTCCTAATATTGATGAGGGGGTGGAGAATTCGCATCAGCTGTGTGTGTGCTTGGCCATCATCAAGTGGTGTTTCAGACTGGACGTGCTGCGATGATGATAGCTCAGTTCACAACGACAAAACACACAGATCACTTGGTCTTGTCAATGGGACAGTTTGGCAACTTTTTAAAAGTAAACTTTCCAATTCAGAATCTTAGGGCATCCATTTCGGTGTCTCGCGCTCGTCATCCACTCAAAACGTAACGTTACTATTTGGCCGGCTCGCAAGCCCAAACGAGTGTGTGCGGCACAAAACATCCTCGCGCTGCGCTCTGAAACCCATTCATTTCAATGGCTTGCGCCGCGTGAGGACGTTTTGTTGCTTCTTCGACCAAAGAGCAAGCGGATCTAGCTAGATCGGAAACAAAACAACAGGCATGCCACAAACACACGTTTCGGCTTTGACTGGATGACGAGCGCGAGACGGTCGAAATGGATCAGGACGCATGCCGCGTCCTGTTGCAAAAGCATGTGACAAAAAAACGTTAATCGCGCGATAAAAAAATTAACGCCGTTAAAATGGGTTTGCGTTAACGCCGTTAATAACGCCTTAAACTGACAGCCCTAATATATATATATATATATATATATATATATATATATATATATATATATATATATATATATAAATAACATTTTTCTTAAATATACATGCATGTGTGTGTGTATTTATTTATATATATATATATATATATATATATATATATATATATATATATATATATATACATACAAAATAATTATATGCAGTGCACCCACATATATTACGTAAACAAACTTTTATTTTGGATGTGATTAATCGTTTGACAGCCCTAGTCGTAATTACTAGATGACGATACAGGACTTTCTACTCAAAGCTGTTCATGTCATAAGATTAATTTTAATTTATTAACAAACTGCCGATGAAACCAGAGCCACATGGACAGGAAAATGATGATATCATAGCTCACTGTACACAATGTTCAATAACTAAGTGAAACACTATGTTGTCATGTTGGATGCAGCTTCTCACACCAGTTAAACTGTGATGTGTAACTCCTGTCTGTGTCTCAGGTGTCTCCTCTGGAGAGTGACGTCAGTGAGTCGGTGTGCTCTCTGAAGTTTGCTCAGCGCGTTCGGACCGTTGAGATCGGCCCCTCGTCTTCCTCACGCCGCCAAGCGGAGAACTCCTCGACATCCTCCTCACCAACTCATGACAGCGTGGAGGTACACAATCACAACTACACACATTCTCACATGTCAATGTCTGGAAAAAACATCTCTGAGATCTGAATGAAAGGTTTCAATCCTTCACCCCCAACTTTTCCTCTGGAGCTACTGCAGTGGGTCACAGTACACTCACTGTTCCAGCTTGCCCTCCTCTCCGGTTTACATTTAAAAATGGATTTGTGTAGGAACTTGAGTTGTTGTGCTCACAGAGGCAACACAGTCCAAACCCAGTCTTTTGTATGGTCTAAACTAGTTGAAGAAAATATTTAAAAAATATTTTAATGATTTGTAATCACAACATTATTTCTTTTGTCAAATCAACTTAAATAATGTATGTAGTTCAGATAAAAAAATGTTTTAAGTTTCTGATGATTAAATCACCTTCATTTTATTAACTAAATTTTTCCATTTCAATAAACTTAAATTTTTAAGGCAGCCAGGTTACTTCATTTTTTTTTTAAGTTAAAGCTACACTGTGTGATTTTTACCCCCATCTAGTGGTAAAAAGGTATATGACCATCCAGTGAACCTCTCAATTCCGATTTCGTTTCAACTCCTACGGTGGCCAATGTAGTCCAAGATTAACATGGCTTCCAGTTCGACCTCGTCCATGAGTGTTAACTCAAACATAAACGCAAAAGGCGAAGCTTGAATTAATGGGTATGTCCTTCTTTGGCTAATGTACTTTCAAGATGGAGGGGCAACATGGCGACTGACATTAGAACCCCTTACCCGTATGTGTTTTCAATGGCATATTATACACTCACGAGAATACTTTATTACTTGAACGAAGTAAATTTTCTACATAAAATGAAGTATATGTGCATTAATGAGCACATATATTTTTGAAAGAACTAAGTGTTTTTAGCAAAGAATAAACTAAAAGAGTTTCACAGTGTAGCTTTAAACCAACAATATTATTTACAGAGCACACTGTGATAACAGTAAACCTCTGTTGAGCAGATTTGTTTGCCAAGAAATAAAAGAAATTTAGTTACGTTTTAAAATATTAATTAAATTGTTAATTGTAAATTGTTTTGCCTTCATTTGATTACCAAAGTAATCAAATCATGAATCAAAAAACTTTGTATTTATAGGAAACCTGTAGTATTTTCAAATTACCATGCTTTCCACCTTCATATCCCCCTGAGAAGAGAGATTTATGTATTTTTTGTCTGGAAAAAATCCTCAGATGACACAAAAATCGATCCGGTAGGCGTGGCCTCCTAGGGCAGCGAAGCAGCGCATTGTGGAAGTTGTTGTCTTTCATCTATATAAGCCAAAAGTACATTTTCTGGCTTTTCTCAGTCTTTCTCAGAAAGCTCCAAATCCAAGAATAATTTCACATGTCTTCTACATAAATTACCCATTTTAAATACACATTCATCTTTCCAGAGGTGGAGTAGCCCTTAAAGACAACAGAGAATTTATGAAAAAACATTAAAACATTTTATAGGGCCTTATTATTGTTAAAAATATAAATATATATATAAATTATAATGCAAAAATTTTAAATGTGAATTCAGTTTATTAGCCTAGCTTTCTGATTATTAAAATGTAATGGAATCCAGAAAATGTGGAAATTGTGAAACTATGAAACTTGTGGTTAAATTGTATACTTTTGCATGATTTTAATTAATTAGACATGCTTTTGGATTACTAATATTTAATTTAACCATTAAAGCAGAATAATCCAAAAACATTTTAATTCAAAGCTCGGGGGGGGGGGGATTTAAAACTCAAAAAGGGAATTGGAAATTGGAAACTTTGGGAGGGGAAAACTGATTTCACAGGGCCCGAAAATGTAACTTTTAATACATTTTTATAAAAAAATAAATATATATATATATATATATATATATATATATATATATATATATATATAATATTATTATTATTATTATTATTATTTATTTTTTTTTACAAAAATTGTATTTGGTCATTAAAACGGAATCCAGAATTTTGATTATTTGTGATTTAAATTTCATCGGGCCTTATAAATGCAGGCTAACATCACATAATAATGTTTGTTTTCCTGCTGTAGCTGGACTCTCCTCCCGTGACCCCTGTGCCCCTACCCATCTCAAGGGCCAGCAGCGCAGGTTCAACCCTCTCCTCCACCTCTAAAACCCCCACCACCCGACGCCGGTCCCACAGTCAGCTGTCCGCAGGTGAGCCGACACACACTCAATCTAAAGCCCATGGTCACTTGATGACAAACACACCACCTTATATTAGATTCTGATGCAAATAATCTGATATAATAATACAATAATGTCATAACAGCAGCCTTGATCAACATTTAGTACAGGTCACACTATGTGAAAGGGACGTTTGTTCTTTGCATTGTGACGCTGTAATTGGTTGGTTTCCAGATAGTCAGGTAGACAGGAGCAGCCCATTGGTTGGGGACGGTGGGCAGGTAGGTGGGGTTTTAATGTGGTTGGTCGCTTGGCATGAAACGCTCAGCATGGCATGGTGCCCCACGTGTCACCTCGTCAATGCCCACCCATCTAACACAGCGCCTTTAACCCCAGGAAGCTTTGTGTGCGTGTGTGTGTGTGTTTGTGTGTGTGTGTGTGAATTGGGATCAGCTGCTGTTTTGTTCTTGTCTTTTCTTGTTTTTGTTTTTGTTTTTGTCTTGTACAAGCTTACTGTTTTTGTCCAGTTGATTTGTACCTGTTGTCTTGTGTTTTGGGAGTTGTGCACTGTATTCACTGTTTGTCTTTGTTCATCTTTATGTTTGTGCGTGAGAGAGAAGCGGCAAAAAAGAGTTTGGTTGTTTTTCTTTATGTTTTTCTTCACCTACAGTTCTGCTTTTGGTTGGCTGGGCTGCCCTGTGGTGGTGACAAAGGATAACAAAAAATGTTTCGTGACAAATGTGATTTGATTGTTATCATGATGAGTCACAGAAATGTTCAGTACTGATTACTGTGGCTCTGTTCTAAAGACATAGTGAGCTACCTTGATGTACAGCAATACAGAGGAATCTCATTTCCATCTCTCTGCACATATAGTTGGCCAGTTTATTTTGCAGTGCGATGAAAAAGAGATTAAGAAAAAAACCTGTTGCAATGACCACATGCAAATGTTTGTGGCGATCTGAACAGATGCATTAATGCACACCAAATATTCGAACTTGGTCTGGACAGGCCTTAAAGGAGTAGTTCAGTTTTAAAAAAACTTTTGCTGATAATTCACTCACCCATGTCATCCAAGATGTCCATGTCTTTCTTTCTTCAGACGAAAAGAAATTAAGGTTTTTGATGAAAACATTCCAAGATTTGGACTTTACTGTTAACCAAATGGTTCAAGGTCCAAAAGACAGTTTCAGTGCAAACTGCAAACTGTTCAAAGGACTTTATACGATTCCAGACGATGAATAAGGGTCTCATCAAGTGAAACGATCGCTCATTTAATAAATAAATAATAAAGTTTAAGTTTTATAAGCTCAAATGCTTACCTTGCTCTGTTTTGTCAAAATCAAAATAAACAAATCTTTTCCCAAGTCAATTTGTTCATTTCGTTCGTTGAATGAACCAAATGACATGAAAAAAGATTAATTCATTTTACAGTCTGACCGATAAAGGATTTTGAAGGCTGATACCGATACAAATATTTTTTGGTTTTAAAATTCCGATATTCCGATATATCGGCCGGTTTTTTATTTTATTTTTTTTATTTTTTTTTCAGAAACGCGCAACAAAACATTAAAAGATTTCCCTAACATTAGTTATTTATGAGTTTAACTAAAATATATGATATTGAATAATATGATAATGCATTTTAAAAAGAAACTTGTTTCTTTTATTGTCACAACAGAACAGACTGATGATAGTGGCATTAGCTAGCTTTGTGGTTAGCTAGTCTATGATGAGCCATAATTTAGCAATGGATAATGTCATACTGCAAATTGTAAAACATACATTTTCAATTTAACAGGCCAAGGAAAGATGATATGTCTCATTGCTATAACTGTCATGTGCTATTAAAGAAATACTTCAGTCACATTGTCAAAAGTTAAAAGGACAGTCAGTCAACTACACTGTAACAACGTAACGTAATTATTACTAGCTAATTCTGCTTCACTCTTGGCTTATTTAACAGCAGCAAAACTGGACATGATTGTCACATATTGTCATGCTTATTTGAGTTAAGAGCTTATTTGTATGTCTCGTGACTCAACTCACCATGAACACACTTCACCAATGATCTCGCTTGCGGATAACTGGCTCTCTGTGCCCGAACTCTTGCTGGATCAGCAGGTTGCAGGATGTGTGGCGTGTTATACATGAGTGTTGCCAACAGGGGCGGTGAAGAGTGCCCTTTTTATTTTATTTTTGAAATATTAATTTATCGGCCATAATAACTGCCAATACCGATAGTTTGGAAAATGCTTAATATTGCCCGATAATATCGGCCTCCCGATCAGGGCCGGCGATTGCTATAGGCGAACTAGGCGATTGCCTAGGGCACCAAATGTGTTGGGGGCATTTGTTGGGCACTCTACTACAAGTTACATTACATTACACAGTTGCATTGTACAAATACATTTTATCTATGTAGGATGATAGAAATATCCTTGAACGTTATTTGTAGGTAGCGTTTGAATCAAAAAATCTATCTCGCCTAGGGCAACCAAAGGGATAGAGCCGGCCCTGCTCCCGATAAATCGGTCTGGCTCTAGTTCATTTTGATAAACGAGTTCAAACAGGAGAGTTTTTTGCACTGAAACTGTCTTTTGGACCTTGAACCATTTGGTGGCCAGTAAAGTCCATTATATGGTGAAAAATCCAGGAATGTTTTCATCAAAAACCTTAATTTCTTTTCGACTGAAGAAAGAAAGACATGGACATCTTGGATGACATGGGGGTGAGTAAATTATCAGCAAAAGGTTTTTTAAAGTGAACTACTCTAAACACATTTTATGAATAACTTTTACTCTCTTGTCAACATTACTCTCGTTTTACCCACAATCTTGGATATTCCCTAAAGGTTACATGCAATGCATAACGTGGTGTACACTGTGTAGGGATGATGCTCCTTACTAGGTTTATCAACAGAGCGTGTGCGTCTCTTGAGTAATGAGTAACAAAAACTGAAATCATGCCTCTGTCTGAACCATAAGAGCGAGCTTTGCAGTCCTCAAAATATGATAAAATCAGTGTGCAGAAGTTGACATCTAAATGGAAGATGTTTCCTTAAGTGTGGTTTCCATTGCAACAGTGTGCTGTATTAGCCCTGTAACTGGAAAATCTTCATGAATTAGTCATGATCGTGGATGTCATTCCCACACCTTTTTTCTTTGTTCATAGGACGAATGAAGATGACAGCGTGAGGAACCACTTAGAGCTGCCGTCCATCCACCAAACCTCTCGACCAATCACCTCCTTTCTTGAATGAACCAATGAGAGACCTGCTTTTCCTTGCTTGCTGGGAGAGGAGGGAGCTCAACCGGCGAATCAGGGTTTGTGTTGAGAACTGTGACTTCTGATTGGAATGTCTGATGTAATTTTATGATGACGATACATGATTGAAGATGACGACCTCTCCACAACGCCTGCTGCCTCAAGACGAGAAGACCCTTCCGTTGTGGCAAAGTGTTTCTGGGCAATAATGCACTTTATTCTAGTCTAGGCTGTCATTTGTAATGTTACGTAAATGCGATTGATTTCTAGAAGCTTGAATGTACGTGTATGTATATATTCATTTGTCTAAGCAAGATTTACATTTTTATTCCTCGATCTTGAAGAGATCTTGCTGCTTTTTATTTTTCCTTGATCTTTTTTTCCCCCTGCAAGAACAAGTCAAACTTTCACTCCTGATAAGCTTTGAACAATTCTGTGTTTAATAGTGGCGATAAGAAATCATGCAAATGCAAAGTTTGGTCTCTTAGTAGCATTTTGTCTTTTTGTAAATAGAAACTTGAAGGCCATTCAAAGCCCAGACTGTCTTCCTGATCTATGCATGTGTTCAGAGTGGGCGCTCATTCATTTTAGGACAATCATTAACAGTTGTTGTGCAGTGAAGTCAAACCATGGCGCTATACAGTGTTTGCTGAACAGGACGAGGATTAGATCTGTAAATATAGACGTGACTCCACACTGAGCGAACAGAACGTCCTCGGTGTACAAACATTTCTCTCCAACTTCTTCTGGGGTCTTGCTTGCTTGTATTCACATTGGTGTATGTTTGTATGCAGTTTTGTTTTTTTGTACACAGTTTTTAATAAATGCTCCAAACTATCTTTTGGGAGAAATTATTCCTTTCGTTGCATATTATTTGTTCAAAGAAATTACACTTTTTAGTCTAGTGTAAGGATTCAGTGGTCAGCTTTGAGCAGTCATATCAACCAATCACATGGCAGTTGCTTCAATGCATTTAGGGGTGTGGTCCTGGTCAAGACAATCTCCTGAACTCCAAACTGAATGTCAGAATGGGAAAGAAAGGTGATTTATGCAATTTTGAGCGTGGCATGGTTGTTGGTGCCAGACGGGTCGGTCCGAGTATTTCACAATCTGCTTAGTTACTGGGATTTTCACGCACAGCCATTTCTAGGGTTTACAAAGAAAGGTGTGAAAAGGGAAAAACATCCAGTATGTGGCAGTCCTGTGGGCGAACTTGTTGGTGCTAGAGGTCAGAGGAGAATGGGCCGACTCGATTCAAGCTGATAGAAGAGCAACTTTGACTGAAATAACCACTCGTTACAACAGAGGTATGCAGCAAAGCATTTGTGAAGCCACAACACACACAACCTTGAGGCGGATGGGCTACAACAGCAGAAGACCCCACCGGGTACCACTCATCTCCACTACAAATAGGAAAAAGAGGCTACAATTTGCAAGAGCTCACCAAAATTGGACAAAAATGTTGCCTGGTCTGATGAGTCTGGATTTCTGTTGAGACATTCAGATGGTAGAGTCAGAATTTGGCGTAAACAGAATGAGAACATGGATCCATCATGCCTTGTTACCACTGTGCAGGCTGGTGGTGGTGGTGTAATGGTGTGGGAGATGTTTTCTTGACACACTTTAGTCTCCTTAGTGCCAATTGGGCATCGTTTAAATGCCACTGCCTACCTGAGCATTGTTTCTGACCATGTCCATCCCTTTATGGCCACCATGTACTAGTTATGTATGTCTCGAGACCGGTCTTGAGACCACTTTTACGTGGTCTCGGTCTTGTCACGGTCTTGACGGTCTTTGGTCTTGGTTTTGGACCTCTCGAGTCTTGTCTCAGGTCTCGCTGTCTCAGACCGACATAGTGGTCGGGGGATTTAGCAATACAATACTACAATATCCACGACGATATCCGCAACAGATTGAGGCGCGCGTCCGAGTAAAGACACGGTGTGCGTGAGCCACGCGAGAAAACACTGATCGCAGCGGCAACGAGCACTTTGATCACTTGATTTAAAAAACACATATCATGTACAGTTATTGATGTATTCATATTTAGTAAAACACTATCAGTGACATGATTTTGGGTAACTGCACAACTGACAGATGACTTTGAGCGCACAGCCAACGGTGTGTGTGTGTGTGTGTGTGTGTGTGTGTGAAACCATAGCGACAAAACAACCAACTTTCGGTTCCTGCACTTAAGCTTATAATTTTGTTTTTAAAAATATTTATGTATTTAAAAGTTGCAGAATGGATTCATTTGGAGACTTTGAAATCGGCAGAGATAGACAGGCAATGCAAAACAAAATCTTACAAGTTATTGCTTTGCTTCAACAACTCTAGTCTGTTTTTTTGGTCTCGGTCTTGGTCTCGACTTGGTCTGTCTTGGTTCTCGACTTGGTTTGTCTTGGTCTTGTCTTGGTCTCGATACCCTCTGGTCTTGGTAGTGTCTTGATCTGGACTTGGTCTCAGTCTTGGTCTCGACTTGGTCTGTCTTGGTCTTGGTCTCGATACCCTTTGGTCTTGGTAGTGTCTTGGTCTCGACTTGGTCTCAGTCTTGGTCTCGACTTGGTCTGTCTTGGTCTTGGTCTCGATACCCTCTGGTCTTGGTAGTGTCTTGATCTCGACTTGGTCTCAGTCTTGGTCTCGACTTGGTCTGTCTTGGTCTTGGTCTCGATACCCTTTGGTCTTGGTAGTGTCTTGGTCTCGACTTGGTTCTCAGTCTTGGTCTCGACTTGGTTTGTCTTGGTCTTGGTCTCGATACCCTTTGGTCTTGGTAGTGTCTTGGTCTCGGTTTAGACGGTCTTGACTACAAGTCTACCATGTACCCATCCTCTGATGGCTACTTCCAGCAGGATAATGCACCATGTCACAAAGCTCGAATCATTTCAAATTGGTTTCTTGAACATGACAGTGAGTTCACTGTACTAAAATGGCCCCCACAGTCACTAGATCTCGACCTTGTCTTAAGGATATTTGGCCTCACTGACTAATAACCTCATTCAATTTGCGTATATGTGCAGAAAAAATCTCACAAAATCCTCCATTTGCCCAAAATTATTATTCTAAATAAGGGAGCATGTTCTCTTGCCACAAGTAGTTATTTGCATTAAACATGTCCATATACTGTAAGAGGAAATAATCTAATGGTGGATTATTTTCACACAAATGTCAACTTATAATTTTATACATGCATATATGCATACATTATATATTCATGTATACAATTATAATTTAACATTTGAGATTGAACACATCAGATTGTTCCCTCCTAATGAAAACACTTGATGTCTTGAGAATTTTGTTAAATGTAGTTTATTATAAAAGGCTTTTTTTTAAGAAAGACAGTTGTCATTGACAACTAATATATACAAAGGCATTACAGTGCATGTGATTTTTACACTTATTCTCCAAATTAATAAATGAATTCAAGTGATTATCTCAACCTAAGTATATAGACTAAGTATACCCAGTGTAATCAACTGAATCAACAAAAATTCTTATGTACAAAATGAGATGATCCAGACAGTGTTCCCATGTCAAATACAATATGGCAAAACTTGCATATTTGTATGCATTCAGTAACATTTGTTTCTTACAGGGATGCTTTGATAATGTAGTACAGTTGCATTTCATGTCACCGCTGTCGTTGACTGACTGACAGGTCTTCAGTACTGAGTGTCTATATACAGTGTGTGTGTATGTACAGTGTCTCATATAGCAGACTGGAACTTGTTCATGTTTCTCTGATGCATACTGTGATGCCTGACCAGCTCGTCTGAGCGAGCAAACTTCTTCTGACAGCTGGGCCAGCGGCACGTGAACGGCTTCTCGCCTGAGAACACAACACACATTACTGATGTGCTATAATGGAAACAATTGATATGAAACCAATTGATCAAATTGTTTTTGAGAAGTTAAAAAAGCGTACGCACTTGTTTTACCTGTATGAGTCCGAGTGTGGGTTTTAAGGTGGTCTGAGCGTGAAAACTTTCTTTGACATGTCTCACACTGAAAGGGTTTGACGCCTACGGACCGAAGAGAGCAGGAGACAGACAGAGAGACAGACAGCTGTGGTGGGCTTCAGATACTTTGAGTGATGGGTTAGTGGGTGGGGCTATCTAATTCTACAGCATTTGATTGGACAAAAGTTTAAATACGCCCCTGAGTACAAGATGAGTCAGCAATATTTTTGGAAAGACTCTGACTTTTACGTTCTAATAGTTCAAGCTTTTAATGCTACATGCTAAACGTATATGTAATGAATGTTTTAGGGGCGCATTATACTCTTAAAGGGTTAGTTTGCCCCAAAAATGTATATTCTGCCATTAGGTACTCACCCTCATATCGTTCCAAACCCGTAAGACCTTACCCTACTTACTTACAAAGACCGTACTTTGATCCCTCAAAAAGTTCATCGAGAGATCATAATACTAATTCATATATGAATTGAGCGGTTTAGTCCAACATTTTCAGAAGAGACAGTATCACTTTACATGATGAACAGATTTAATTTAGGATGAACTTTTATTCACATATAAACATTCCTCAACGCGCACATCATCTGTCGTAAACAGAAGCTCAAGCAAGTTCACTTGACTGCGAGAACCAATGAGGTTCATTCTCATGTTACGCATTACGTTTGAGCTTCTGCAAGAACCAATGAGGTTCATTCTCGTGTTACGCATCACGTTTGAGCTTCTGTAAGAACCAATGAGGTTCATTCTCAGCGTTACGCATCACGTTTGAGCTTCTGCAAGAACCAATGAGGTTCATTCTCGTGTTACGCATCACGTTTGAGCTTCTGTAAGAACCAATGAGGTTCATTCTAGCGTTACGCATCACGTTTGAGCTTCTGCAAGAACCAATGAGGTTCATTCTCGTGTTACGCATCACGTTTGAGCTTCTGTAAGAACCAATGAGGTTCATTCTCATGTTACGCATCACGTTTGAGCTTCTGCAAGAACCAATGAGGTTCATTCTCGTGTTACGCATCACGTTTGAGCTTCTGTAAGAACCAATGAGGTTCATTCTCAGCGTTACGCATCACGTTTGAGCTTCTGCAAGAACCAATGAGGTTCATTCTCATGTTACGCATCAGCGTTTGAGCTTCTGTAAGAACCAATGAGGTTCATTCTCTTGTTACGCATCACATTTCAACTTCTGCAAGAACCAATGAGGTTCATTCTCGTGTTTCGCGTCACGTTTGAGCTTCTGTAAGAACCAATGAGGTTCATTCTCGCGTTACAGCATCACGTTTGAGCTTCTGCAAGAACCAATGAGGTTCATTCTCAGCGTTACGCATCACGTTTGAGCTTCTGCAAGAACCAATGAGGTTCATTCTCGTGTTACGCATCACGTTTGAGCTTCTGTAAGAACCAATGAGGTTCATTCTCGTGTTATGCATCACGTTTGAGCTTCTGCAAGAACCAATGAGGTTCATTCTCGTGTTATGCATCACGTTTGAGCTTCTGCAAGAACCAATGAGGTTCATTCTTGTGTTACGCATCACGTTTGAGCTTCTGCAAGAACCAATGAGGTTCATTCTAGCGTTACGCATCAGCGTTTGAGCTTCTGCAAGAACCAATGAGGTTCATTCTAGTGTTACGCATCACGTTTGAGCTTCTGCAAGAACCAATGAGGTTCATTCTCGTGTTACGCATCACGTTTGAGCTTCTGTAAGAACCAATGAGGTTCATTCTCAGCGTTACGCATCAGCGTTTGAGCTTCTGTAAGAACCAATGAGGTTCATTCTCAGTGTTACGCATCACGTTTGAGCTTCTGCAAGAACCAATGAGGTTCATTCTAGCGTTACGCATCACGTTTGAGCTTCTGCAAGAACCAATGAGGTTCATTCTCAGTGTTACGCATCACGTTTGAGCTTCTGTAAGAACCAATGAGGTTCATTCTCAGTGTTACGCATCACGTTTGAGCTTCTGCAAGAACCAATGAGGTTCATTCTCGTGTTACGCATCACGTTTGAGCTTCTGCAAGAACCAATGAGGTTCATTCTAGCGTTACGCATCACGTTTGAGCTTCTGCAAGAACCAATGAGGTTCATTCTCGTGTTACGCATCACGTTTGAGCTTCTGTAAGAACCAATGAGGTTCATTCTCGTGTTACGCATCACGTTTGAGCTTCTGTAAGAACCAATGAGGTTCATTCTTCGTGTTACGCATCACGTTTGAGCTTCTGCAAGAACCAATGAGGTTCATTCTCAGTGTTCGCATCACGTTTCAGCTTCTGCAAGAACCAATGAGGTTCATTCTCGTGTTACGCATCACGTTTGAGCTTCTGTAAGAACCAATGAGGTTCATTCTCGTGTTATGCATAACGTTTGAGCTTCTGCAAGAACCAATGAGGTTCATTCTCGTGTTATGCATCACGTTTGAGCTTCTGCAAGAACCAATGAGGTTCATTCTTGTGTTACGCATCACCTTTGAGCTTCTGCAAGAACCAATGAGGTTCATTCTCGTGTTATGCATAACGTTTGAGCTTCTGCAAGAACCAATGAGGTTCATTCTTGTGTTACGCATCACGTTTGAGCTTCTGCAAGAACCAATGAGGTTCATTCTCGTGTTACGCATCACGTTTGAGCTTCTGCAAGAACCAATGAGGTTCATTCTTGTGTTACGCATCATGTTTGAGCTTCAGCAAGAACCAATGAGGTTCATTCTAGCGTTACGCATCACGTTTGAGCTTCTGCAAGAACCAATGAGGTTCATTCTCGTGTTACGCATCACGTTTGAGCTTCTGCAAGAACCAATGAGGTTCATTCTCGTGTTACGCGTCACGTTTGAGCTTCTGTAAGAACCAATGAGGTTCATTCTCATGTTACAGCATCACGTTTGAGCTTCTGCAAGAACCAATGAGGTTCATTCTCGTGTTCACGCATCACGTTTGAGCTTCTGTAAGAACCAATGAGGTTCATTCTCGTGTTATGCATAACGTTTGAGCTTCTGCAAGAACCAATGAGGTTCATTCTCGTGTTATGCATCCTGTTTGAGCTTCTGCAAGAACCAATGAGGTTCATTCTTGTGTTACGCATCACGTTTGAGCTTCTGCAAGAACCAATGAGGTTCATTCTCGTGTTATGCATAACGTTTGAGCTTCTGCAAGAACCAATGAGGTTCATTCTTGTGTTACAGCATCACGTTTGAGCTTCTGCAAGAACCAATGAGGTTCATTCTCATGTTCACGCATCACGTTTGAGCTTCTGTAAGAACCAATGAGGTTCATTCTCGTGTTATGCATCACGTTTGAGCTTCTGCAAGAACCAATGAGGTTCATTCTTGTGTTACGCATCATGTTTGAGCTTCAGCAAGAACCAATGAGGTTCATTCTCGTGTTACGCATCACGTTTGAGCTTCTGCAAGAACCAATGAGGTTCATTCTCGTGTTTACGCGTCACGTTTGAGCTTCTGTAAGAACCAATGAGGTTCATTCTAGCGTTACGCATCACGTTTGAGCTTCTGCAAGAACCAATGAGGTTCATTCTCGATGTTACGCATCACGTTTGAGCTTCTGTAAGAACCAATGAGGTTCATTCTCGTGTTATGCATCAACGTTTAGAGCTTCTGCAAGAACCAATGAGGTTCATTCTCGTGTTATGCATCACTGTTTGAGCTTCTGCAAGAACCAATGAGGTTCATTCTTGTGTTACGCATCACGTTTGAGCTTCTGCAAGAACCAATGAGGTTCATTCTCGTGTTATGCATAACGTTTGAGCTTCTGCAAGAACCAATGAGGTTCATTCTTGTGTTACGCATCACGTTTGAGCTTCTGCAAGAACCAATGAGGTTCATTCTCAGCGTTACGCATCACGTTTGAGCTTCTGCAAGAACCAATGAGGTTCATTCTCGTGTTATGCATCACGTTTGAGCTTCAGCAAGAACCAATGAGGTTCATTCTAGCGTGTTACGCATCACGTTTGAGCTTCTGCAAGAACCAATGAGGTTCATTCTCGTGTTACGCATCACATTTGAGCTTCTGTGCAGAACCAATGAGGTTCATTCTCGTGTTACGCATCACGTTTGAGCTTCTGTAAGAACCAATGAGGTTCATTCTAGCGTTACGCATCACGTTTGAGCTTCTGTAAGAACCAATGAGGTTCATTCTCGCAGTTACGCATCACGTTTGAGCTTCTGTGCGAACCAATGAGGTTCATTCTCGTGTTACGCATCACGTTTTAGCTTCTGTAAGAACCAATGAGGTTCATTCTCGTGTTATGACATCACGTTTGAGCTTCTGTAAGAACCAATGAGGTTCATTCTAGCGTTACGCATCACGTTTGAGCTTCTGCAAGAACCAATGAGGTTCATTCTCAGTGTTACGCATCACGTTTGAGCTTCTGCAAGAACCAATGAGGTTTGTTCTCACACGGCAAGCAGGAATAAAAGCCTAAATTGAATCTGTTCATCATATAAAATGATCAAGTCTCTTTAGAAAATGTTGGACTAAACCGCTCAATTCATATGAATTAGGAACGACATGAGGGAGAGTAATTAATAACAGAATCTTAATTTTGGGGGTAAATTATCTCTTTAAAAATAAAGGTTCCACTGGGGGGTTCACAGCGATGCCTTAGCAAAAACTTTTTTAGTTTTCCATAGAAAAACTGCTTTCAGTGAGTAGTTCCTAAAAGAACAATTTTTCTTAGTGTGGAGAACATTTAAAAGAATTGTGGAACAGAAAGATTCCATTGATGTTAAAGGTTCTTCATGGAACCAAAGATGCCAGTAAAGAACCTTTATTTTTAAGAGTGAAGAATATAAATGACCTCAAATCTACAAAACTCCAATATTTCTGTATATTAGACGTGACTGACCTGTGTGTCTGCGCTGGTGTCTCTTGAGCTGGTCAGATCTGGAGAACCTGCGTCCACAGCCTGTGTAGTCACACTGGTAGGGCTTCTCACCTGTGACAGAGAACAGCATCATTCCAGTGTGTGTTTAGACTAGAGGAAACCTGTGGACAACACTGGGGTGTCTGAAGCTTCCACAAGGGGGCGATGTTTCAACTCAGCATTTACTTTGTTGATACTTTCTAAGTGTCATGAATTTATCTGTAACACTCTACATGCCATGAGGTCACAATTTTGGCCAATCCAGATGTTTTTGAGAAATTCTAGTGAACTGTGAGGTGTTTTTATAATGCATTAGTATATGTTGGATTAATCCGTTAGTTCATAATTGTTAGTGTTAATATCCATGATTTATTGTTTTATCATTTTATATAAAATTTACAGGAATGCACATTTAAATGCATTCATTTAGCAGATCCTTTTATCCAAAGTGAAATCAGTTTATGTGTGAAATAAATTCTTTTTCTAAGGTTTTACAATTTATAATAACTGTGTTGCAATGATTATTGTTTACTGTAAAGTGTCTTTTTGGATTGTTTGACCCCATGTTTAGTTCTAGAATTGTTTGTGTGTGCGACTGTGCGTGCGTGCATGCATGTGTGTGTGTTTAGTGAGAATTCAAATGTCCACCGGCCTGATCAAGTGAATTTATGTTTTTAAACTATGAAGAGAAGCTTTTTACGTCTTCTTATTCAAATTCCTGTCTGCAGTCAATGTCTGCCAAACTTTTATTGGATGTTTGAAAAAATAGATTAACATATGAATTACGACTTTGTTGCATAACGCTGTAAATCAAAGCAAAGACCGGTTTGGATTGTTTGTGACCCCAAAATGAAAGTGTAAAAGCGTGCATCTTGTACGGGCCACATGGACCTCACCTGTGTGCTTCCTGCCGTGCATCTGCAGATGGGACAGTTTGAAGTACCTCTTACTACAGCCAGGGTAAGAGCACATGAACGGACGCTTCTCGCTGCTGTCTGATGATTTAATGGAGGGAGTGATGCCTGGTACTCTCCGCACATCCTGAAGAAGACAAAAACAGAGAATAATTGGCAATCGACAAACTCTATTTGCCAATTCGCCTGCACTTTTGAGCCCTTGTTTGTTTTAACTTCTGCGTTTCCAAACCCTGCGTAAGTTCTGCATCTCAACAAACCCTTTTATCTTGTGGCCTGTTAAATATCAGTTTATCTTTTAAGAGCCTTAATGGGAACGCTTTAAAGTAAAGTTCTAAACATACATGCACACACACTACTCTCTGGACAATATCAATTTTCTAAAACACTGATGGATGTTCACTCAAACACTAAAGACTGAAGTAGAGTCAGACTATCCTCTTGCTGAGACTGTTTTATACACCTCCTCTGCTCCGAATGCATATGTATCTATATATGTATCTAGCGTAGCAAAAAACGTAAACATGAGTTGTCATGATTGAACAGTTTTCAACAGGCCTGACTAATCAAACCAACACATTCTCATCCTAGGCATCATATAGTGACGCTTTTGAAATTTCGTCTAAATTTCGTCCCTTTAGCGTCAATATAACACGCTTGGGTTATGGGTAGGTTTAGGTCTGGGGTAGTGTTCGGGTTAGACCACTAGGAGGCGCCTTCTGCCCCATATATATCTGCATCACATACTGATGCTAAAGGGTGCCATGTGCGTTGGATGTAGACGAAATGTCAAAAGCGTCAGTATATGGTGCCTTGGGATGAGACCGGGCAGAATCAAACACATGCTTTTACTCTTGAGGTGAGGAGTGTGTGCTCTCTGTCCTGGCCTTGGACTCGACGCATGGCAGAGCTGCAGAGGGGGAAGTGTGTGTGTGTGTGTGTGTGTGTGTGTGTATGTGTGTGTGTGTGTGAGACCTTGAGCTGAACCTGACCCTATCGCCAGCATGAGTGTGTGTTGTTGAGAGGATATTTATATATTTGAGGCGTTAGACTTTATAAGAACTTTCATTAATAATAATCAACAGTAAAAACCCAACATTGTTACATTACACAGAGTGCATATTTGTTCCAAAGTTTGGGATCAGTAAGATTTAAAAATATATTTTTATTCAGCAAGGATGCAAAAAAAAAATGATCAAAAGTGGCAGTAAAAAAATGAAATTCTGTTTTTCTGAACGTTCTATTCATCAAAGAATCCTGAAAAAAGTATGTTTTCCACACAAATATGGAGCAGCACAACTGTTTTCAACATTAATAATAATAATACATGTTACTTGAACAGCAAATCAGCATATTAGAATGCATACTGAACGATCATGTGACACTGAAGACTGGAGTAATGATGCTGAAAATTCAGCTTTGCCATCATTTTAAATTTTTGAGGGGTGGTAAAAATGCTATTTTCACAAGAGGTAAAATAAATTTCTGATGTCCACAGAGTGTGTGTGTGAAGTTTTAGCACAAAATACCCCACATATATAATATGTTAAAGTTGTCACTTTTTGTGCCTGGGCCTTTAAATGCAAATGAGCTGCTGCAGAAGGCGGGGTTTCCAGAGCTCTGTGTGTGTGTTAGCCATGTTAGCAGCTGCAATTACCTCACGCAGACACACTAAAATAACAGAAACTGTTCTCCCTTTAATGTTAAAACGGAGTCAGTCAAAGATGGAGAGACTCAAGAAGAAGTGACAACATGTAGAATACAACCGGACGTCTCTAAAAGGTTAGTTGATGCATTTATTATGTTGCTGATGTGGCGTTATCTATCTTCAGTTAGGATATTCTGTCATGTAATCTATAAATTGCTCATATGAGATGCACACAGAGTGACTTTCTATTGCATGTGAAAATATGGATGCTAAAGTTTGATCTGATTCACAAATATAGTCTAATAAGTACTCGTCATCAATCCGGAAGTCGGCCATTTTGGAGGCACAGAACATAAACAATGCCATTGAACTGAACGGACTCGCAAATTTGGCTGATTATTTCTGCTGAAAAATGGTCGAGTTTTGGTTTATACTTAATCGGTCGCATCGGGAAAATACATTTTGAGTTCTACAGACTGCCAAAAGTTAAAGAGAAGAGTGCAAAAAAATGATGAAAGAAGGTGTTTGTGGTTGAGAGAGGATTAGCATCAGTTCATCAGTCACATGTGTAAATGAAGCTTTGACTATGGCTAAAATGTGAACGTATTAACTATGGCTACATTCACACTCTCAGTCCAAACCCGATTACTTTTGTATCCGATGGGAATCTGATCTAAAGTGATGTCCACACTGTGTATCGCAACTGTTCAGATCTGATGTGTGTCCACGCAGCTCTCGGGCAATACTAGGGTGACCAACTGTCCTGTTTTCATATAACAATATAACAATTTTCTATCCATACAGAGGAGGCATAACCTACTTTTAATGTATTGAAATTAATAAGGTATCTTTGAGTAAACTTCGAGTATCATTTGATTAGGCCTATCTGTTTGCCGGGCCAAGTGTCCTGGTTTTTGGTAATCAAAATATGGTCACTCTAGGCAATACGCCACTGACATTGACACTGATGAAGGGGTTTGCATATGCAATAGAGATGTTTTCTTATTTAATTTTTACAACATGGATTTGTGTAGCCATCGCTGCGCTGGACTATATTGCATTTTGAGGTGCAGAACTGTAGGAGGCTGTTATGTGATGTTACAGCTTTTTTTTTGCGCTCTTTTCTGCGCTGGTTTCTACGGTGTCATATTGCATTCACTTGAAGAAAAAAAATCTACTCAGTTTTTCTGAATTAACGAGTTAATTTTTCATGAGAAAAATTTTTTTTGCTCTGTTTTTCTGAATTAACGAGTTAATTTTTCATGAGAATTTTTTTTGCTCTGTTTTTCTGAATTAACGAGTTAATTTTTCATGAGAAATTTTTTTTTTGCTCTGTTTTTCTGAATTAATGAGTTAATTTTTCATGAGAAAAAAAGTTTTTGCTCTGTTTTTCTGAATTAACGACTTAATTTTTCATGAGAAAAAAAGTTTTTGCTCTGTTTTTCTGAATTAACGACTTAATTTTTCATGAGAAAAAAAGTTTTTGCTCTGTTTTTCTGAATTAACGACTTAATTTTTAATGAGAAAAAAAGTTTTTGCTCTGTTTTTCTGAATTAACGACTTAATTTTTCATGAGAAAAAAGTTTTTGCTCTGTTTTTCTGAATTAACGACTTAATTTTTCATGAGAAAAAAAGTTTTTGCTCTGTTTTTCTGAGTTAACGACTTAATTTTTCATAAGAAAAAATTTTCATTCAGAAAAAACAGAGCAAAAAAATTTCCATGAAAAATTAACTCATTAATTCAGAAAAACAGCAAAAAAAATTTCTCATGAAAAATTACAGCTTTTTTTTGCGCTCTTTTCTGCGCTGGTTTCTACGGTGGCGTATTGCATTCACTTGAAGAAAAAAAATCTACTCAGTTTTTCTGAATTAACGAGTTAATTTTTCATGAGAAAATTTTTTTTGCTCTGTTTTTCTGAATTAACGAGTAAATTTTTCATGAGAATTTTTTTTGCTCTGTTTTTCTGAATTAACGAGTTAATTTTTCATGAGAATTTTTTTGCTCTGTTTTTCTGAATTAATGAGTTAATTTTTCATGAGAAAAAAAGTTTTTGCTGTGTTTTTCTGAATTAACGAACTTAATTTTTCATGAGAAAAAAAGTTTTTGCTCTGTTTTTCTGAATTAACGACTTTAATTTTTCATGAGAAAAAAGTTTTTGCTCTGTTTTTCTGAATTAACGACTTAATTTTTAATGAGAAAAAAAGTTTTTGCTCTGATTTTTCTGAATTAACGACTTAATTTTTCATGAGAAAAAAGTTTTTGCTCTGTTTTTCTGAATTAACGACTTAATTTTTCATGAGAAAAAAAGTTTTTGCTCTGTTTTTCTGAATTAATGACTTAATTTTTCATAAGAAAAAAATTTTCATCCAGAAAAACAGAGCAAAAAAAATTTCCATGAAAAATTAACTCATTAATTAAGAAAAACAGAGCAAAAAAAATTTCTCATGAAAAATTGACTCATTAATTCAGAAAAACAGAGCAAAAAAATTTCTCATGAAAAATTAACTCGTTAATTCAGAAAAACAGAGCAAAAAAAAAAATTCTCATGAAAAATTAACTCCGTTAATTCAGAAAAACAGAGTAAGATTTTTTTTCTTCAAGTGAATGCAATACGCCACCGTAGGTTTCAATATATGTTTCAGAAATAATATTTTTCTGCTCGTCCGGCACTTTGCAACAACACAGCTTTGTTTCGGCATTCGACTTGCTGCATGTCTCCTCCTAACAACCACTGACGTTTACATTTTACGTGGTGTGAGGGTCGCATACCACCTGAAATCCGATCGTTCAGACTGAGGCATATGTCCTGGTATTTGAATAGGATTTCAAACCACATATGGATGTAGCTTGAAACGGATTTCATGTGTTTTTTTGGACTTACAATCTGTCTGCATAAGAAATAGAAGGAAGAATTGCAGTACGGGCTAAAGAAGCTAGCTCATTCGGACCTTTACCACATATTAACTTTAGTTTGTCAAAATATTGCGCTCTCTCCTGCTTGGTAAGTCCTTCTCTATATGATTTCGCACCTATCACGGGTTTTTTCTGTTTTTTTTTTAGTGTAACAATGTGTTCAGTAGTACATAAACAGTGCAGTCCATGCTGTTGTTTACATCCGAGTGCCTCCATAATGGCCGCTCATCCGGGTTACTGCCCAGAATGGACAGCGTGTCCCGGGGCGGGGTTTATGTACATTTTAGGGTTGGTGGTACCTCACTAACGCTGGAGGAATGTCGTGTAGTTCCTACCAGGCATTTGTTGTAGTCCTTTTCTTTAAAAGCTAATATCTTCCTTTGCTTTGACCTCTGAGCTTTGTAACTTTGATAATGTTGTTTATGCTCAAACAGCAACTTTACTCACAAACTAAAGTTAGAAAAGTGAAATCATACTTTACCACCCCTTTAATTTGTAATAATATTTCAACATTTGTTTTTTTGTATTTTTGTTCAAATAAATAATACAGCTTTGGTGAGCAGAAGAGACAAATTTTTAATGGTTGTTTAAAGTGTTAAAACATTATACACTTCATAATAGTGTGTGTGTTTAATGTTTATTATGAGCGATAAATAATATTTCAGTGCTTTATGATTATGTGATTCTGAGAATGTAATGTGTGCAGAGTTGAATGTGTATATGAATGAGTTTGTCTCTGTGTTTTGCAGTCACCCACCTGTAATCCTCTGAACACACCATGTGTGTGTATGTGATACTGCGTGCTGCAGCTGTACACCATGGGGTCGGCCTCATAACTGCCACTGTGACTGCACACAAAGACAGCAGATCAAACAAGACCACTCACATAGGGTAAGCAAAAACTTATTTTTTAAAAAGGTAGGTGAGACTTTTCTTCTCAAAGATCAGACTTTATGACTTGCGATTGCGAGTTTATCACAAAAACTTTTTTCCCAAAATTGTGAGATAAACTAAACTTGCAGTTGCGAGAAAAGATTTTAAAAAGTAATTGTGAATTTCTCAGTTAATTATTTGTAATTGCCAGGTAATTAGGGCTGGGCGATATGACGATATTATCGATATATTGACGATGTCTCGCAAGTATCGCGATATCGATATCGAAGTCTGTTTCCAGACGATAATCGTCAATAAAAAAATAAAAAAAGACAAACATATTTCACATAACCCTATAGTTATACACATATTTATTTACATGCAATAGCATGATTTAAATATTTTCTGTAGGCTAGTAGGGTTAGGAATAGGGTTGGGTATCGAGAACCGGTTCCATTTTAGAACCGGTTCCAAAATGCCAAAAACCGGGGATTCGATAGAGCACGCGCATTTCGATTCCTCTTATCGATTCCTTTACTTTGATGCTCGCTCGCGCGCACGCGCGTTGTAAATGGAAGTGAGCATTTGTTTACTGTTGCATTGATCTGCCAGGACCTGCCTGCCGCGACGCACATGCGTTGCAAGTTAAATATTTACAATGGCAGAGCGCGCAAACTTTTAAGCTTTTCAAATGATGCACCTCCAGTATGATGAAACATTTGCTTCAACACGGGGTCAATTTGAAGGAATGCACGCGCCACATTTGATTCGATGCGATCTCTCAGCAGCTGTACGGTACCACAGGTTTCAACACACCATGATAAAGCTACTAGCCGCAGCAATAGCGGTCTCTCACACTCAGGTACAAAACACAGATGAGCAGACATTCGTCTTCGAACAAGAGCCGCATAATTCTGGATAAAATGAGAAACAGTTTTGTTTAAAATAGTTCTTGTCGTGTTATGTTTAAAATGGAGATCATGACATCAGACAATTAATGACTCGAATCTATGTATTATTATTTTTTATGAATACTTGTTTGATACTCCATAAATACTTGTTAGTTAATGGATGATTCACCATTTCTGAACGAATCTTTTGATTGAACGATTCAATGAAAAAAAATACATTTAACACTCACTTGCTGCTTCCTATTGGTCTAATAATGTAATTAACATAATCTTTATTTGTAGAGACTTCATTCACTTTAGCCTTGAAGGGAAAGATGAGCAAGGAAAGAGTGTTTGAATGTCACGATTTGTGGTGAAAGGGTTACGTCCTTTTGCTACAGTCACCTTCATTTATGCAAAATATTTGCACTAATATGCAATATCAATGGATTTGATCCTTCTTTGATATTCACCTGTCTTAAAGCAAATCATAAACAGAGCTAACAGAACATTATGCCTCAGTAAACTATAATTAGGTAGGTCTGTTAGGCTACATATTTTGTTATGTTCTGTTTTTTTGTGTTAAAATGAAATATTTAGGGCCCAAGCCCTAAAAGGCGCAGAGCCCTATTGTTTTCCTTCCGATTATTTTTTTTTTTTTTTTTTTTTTTCTTTTTTTTTTTTTTTTTTTCTAGCGACTATCGGGCACTTTTTGGGGCCCTTAACATGCTCGAAAACTCTTGAAACTTTGCACACGGGTCAGAACCCGCGGCCATCAGAGCCGGGCTGAAGCTGGTACCCGGGCGTGGCAGGGCGGCTCGTCAGCGCCCCCTGGAATGGGGTCCGAACACCTGGTCCATAACTCAAACACACTTGCATGTAATAATATGAAACTCGGTACACATGTCGATAGCAGAATTTCATCTATACCTCGTGTTCTTACTTTTTACCCCAGCCCAACAGGAAGTCGGCTATTGAGGTTTTTTTGTAAAACACACGCAATGAACTTTTAAATACTCCTCCTAGAGCTCTGATCCAAATTCGACGAAACTCGGTCAGCGTGAGAGTCAAGACATTGAGGATGAAAGTTTGTGTGGGGATTTTTGATATCTCTGAACGGTTTGGCCGTGGCGAGGAAACGAAACTATGGCGAGAAACGTGAAACAGGAAGTGTGTCATAACTTCAGCATACATTAACTGATCTGGATGAAACTTCAGCAGTGCGTTCGCTGTAAGAGGACGATCACATGGATGTGACTATTGTGAGTCAAAGTTATAGCGCCACCAACTGGCAGCAGGAAGTGTGTCACTTTCAAAATGCTTTGAAATCACCCTCTTATTTTTACCCGATTTGCTTCAAACTTCATCTGTATAATGTAAATACACTGGCAGATGAAGACCTATGAATGGATTCTTGATATCTTTGAAACTGTTGCCGTGGCGACGACATCAAACTTTACCATTCTTTTAGGATGCATTCTTTTAGGGATTCGAACATTTGTCCATAAATCAAACACACGTGCATGGATTAATATGAAACTCCGGTACACTCATAGATCACATCAGGCCAAACAACTTTCGTGCTCTAAGTTTTACGACAGTTCAAACGGAAGTTCGGGAATTATGTTTTTTTTTTTAAATAAATGTCCTAGAAAAACATCAAATTACAACCCATGCTGTTACCAATCACCACCAAACTCGGTGTGCATGAAGTCAAGACATTGAGGATGCTAAATTCCGGACGGATTTGTGATATCTCGAACGGTTTGGCCGTGGCGAATTTATTTGACTAAAAAAGGACACATAAAGTGTGTTATAACTTGGTTAGTTTTACTGACAGTTACAAAACTTGCCGTGTATATTGTTCTATTCAAGCCAAACAACTTTCTAATTAACAATAATAAGCTCAAACCCACAGAAAGTCAGATATTGTAGTTTGAATATGATCATGCTCTTTCTGAGCCTGAGTCTTTCTTAGTCTCTTGACACACAGTCTGTGTGTGTGTGTGTAGGGGGAGGGGGCTTAATCATTTCACTGTGTGTCTGGCCTGCTGAAAGTAAATACATTTCTTAAGCCTGGTATTTTTTAAATAAGTTTTTATTTTTATTTTTTTATAAGTAAAGGCATATAACCTGTTTAATTGTAGTGCATTGACAATAGTTTTATATAATTAGTGTATTAATTAAATTAACTTGGTCCATAAATCAAAAAGGAAGTGTGTTAAAACTTCTGCATACATTAACTGATCTTGATGAAACTTCAGCAGTGTGTTCGTTGTAAGAGGCCGATCACATGGATGTGAGCTATTGTGAGTCAAATATATAGCGCCACCAACTGGAAGCAGAAAGTGTTTCACTTTCAAAATGCTTTGAAATCACACTCTTACTTTTACCCGATTTGCTTCAGACTTCATCTGTATAATGTAAACACACGCCAGATGAAGAGCTGTGAAAGCATTATTCAATATCTAAGATAATGTTGCCATAGCAACGCATCAAACTTTAACATTCCTTTTTTTGATGATTTTGAGTCTCTTAGCGGCTTTTGGGGCCCTTAATGGGTTTGAAAACTCTTGAAACTTTGCACACAGGTCAGATCCCACAGCCATCAGAGCCGGAAGATGGTACCCGGGTGTGGCAAGGGGGCTAGACAGCCCCCTGGAACGGGGTCCAAAAACTTGGTCCATAAATCAAACACGCTTGCATGTAATAATATGAAACTCAGTACACATGTTGATCTCATCGTTTCATATATTCATATATTCTCCTCAAGCCGGACAACTTTCTAATTTACACTCATGAGCTAGGACCCACAGAAAGTCAGATATTTTGGTTTGAAAATGTTGAGTGTCTCTCTGAGCCTACACTTCTGTATGGCAAGCCCTTTTAACATTTAAAAGCTAAGTTTGACTATTCGTAATTAACATTGTAGATATCAACAACGTCTTTCTAGTCGTAATTACATTTTGGATAGTTTGTATTATCATTTAAGATATCTGTAACGTAATTGTGACTAGTCGAAACGAACAGATAGAGTATGGCAAGCCGTTTTAACATTTAATCATTTTAACCTACTAGTCTCTATTTTCATGCTACTAGTACTTATTTTTTAGATACTAGTATCTATTCCATTAAGTACTAGTACTTATTCATTAGCTACTAGTGCTTATTCTTTAGATACTAGTGCCTTTTCTTTAGATACTAGTGTTTATTCTTTAGGTACTAGTACCTTTTTAAAGATACTAGTACTTATTCATTAGACACTAGTCCTTATTTATTAGATACTAGTACTTATTCATTAGATGCTAGTCCTTATTCATTACATACCAATGCTTATTAATTAGTTACTAGTACTTATTCATTAGATGCTAGTACCTATTAAATAGATACTAGTACTTATTCATTAGACACTAGTACTTATTTCAATGGTGACTAGTAACTATTCTTTTGTTACTAGTCACATTTTTTCCAGTGACTTCTATGGTGATCTGTCATTCAGATATCAACTATTCAGTTCTGACTAGTATGTTAGTATGTATTCCAATTGTGGAATACATACTAGTATGTATTCCAAAGCAGGGGTTACGTTTTTGCACGTCGTGCAGAATAACACTAAAGGCACCAAGGTGGCGGTGCCACCGGCTTTATATATATATATATATATATATATATATATATATATATATATATATAAATATAGCTGCGAGCAGCGATGGAGGGCCAAAGCCGACGGTCCGCCATCCCGGTGCCTTTAGGCACCGGGGTTGCGGTGCCACCGGCTGGGCCCGCAATCGCCTGCTCGCAGCTATATTTTGTAATTGTTTTTCATGCTAATTCCTTAAACTGTTATACATATTGTAAATTAAAGACGCATTGTCACAGTTTTACTGGTAATAGCCTAAATATGACAACAATAAAAGGTAGATTTTTTTAAATTATTATTTATTAGAAGTATTTGCTCTCCTTTTCTCTCCAATAAATATTGGAATCTAAACCAAGAATCGTTAAGAACCGGATTTGAATAAGCAGAATTGGAATCGGTATCAGAATCGTTAAATTGAAACGATACCCAACCCTAGTTAGGAATAGAAAATCGATTCTTCTTGATAGCATTCTTTAAGCACAAGACGCGAGAGAACACTTCTGCATGAGCGCTGTTTACTGAGCAGCACACACCGCTCTCGTGCACGGACAAATGTGCATACAATATCACACACATATACTTCTTGTTAATTTATAGAATGAAATAATAAACATGATTAAACATCAGAAGAATTGTTTCAACCATGGAAAGACGTCATTACACATCCTTTTTCAAGTTCGAAATATCCCCGACCTGTAAACAGAGTCGGTAAGCAGGCCTGTGTCTATTGAATCCGTGCATTGACAGCCTGTACTCGGTGCCAATATTTGAAGTTGATAAAAGAACAAAGGATAAAGAAAATCTCTCGCTGAACTTTTACAGCCTATGCCTAAACTTAATATTGTGTGCCTGTTGTTCGGCGCTGACTGCTCCAACTGCAACACGAGTCTGTGTTGGACTCAGCATGCGACTTTGAGATGCGTTACCTGTCAAAGATCATTTATCACTTTCGTAATTCTGCTAAACATTTTTTCCTGGAGTTCTTGATTTTTATATTTTCGTTCTACAGACAAAAAAATAATCCTGTTAATTCAGAATAGCAGACATCTCCAATATTTTATTTTGGTTCAGTATAAAGTTCATCAGAAAAGTAACTTTACCCGTTTCTGAATATTAATTTAAATGTTGCACATAATAAACAGGCCTTCTAAAAAATAAAAACATGACCATTGTAATTAAAATTAAAATTTCGTTATATTGCAAACGGATAAAGAAATTGCGTTGCTTTGAATATCTCATGCACGCGTTCAGAGTTTGTAATGTTGGGAGGTCGGTTACAGATATAGAGCGTTATACTTTGCTTTAGATTAAAACATGAACAAAAACACATAAATAAAATACCCAAATATATAGCCTAATTATTAGTAACTTATGTTTCTAAATAAATAAAGCAATAATTTTTATTGAGCGGCTTAAGTTTTTGCTCATGCAGAACAAAACAATTGGTTTTAAAACCTAATTTTAGACAAATAAAATAACAAATATATTATAGTTTGAATACAAGTTTTAAAAAAGCGCACTGTTATAATTAGGAAATTAACTTAGGCTATCATTAAATCAGTTGGAAACGCTAAAGAAAGAAAGAAAAGAAAAGAAAGAGACCGGACCTTAAAACAAATAAGCACCTGTCACCTTGACATCAACACGCATTCACTGTTCTTACAATCATCAAATTCGGTTCTGTTCTGTTCTCTATTCAATATTGTAAGCTATATTATATATTGAATTATACATTATATATATGAATTATATTATATATCATTTCTCCTCGCAAAACGAAATTCGTTTCAAACAGGCGATGTGATAAGAACAGTGTGGAAATTTTTAGCTAACCACACAAAGCTAATGATTTATGCTCGTTCAAGCTCAAACTAAGCGAAGTAAAACCTTTAACGTGCCAATCATTAAATTAAACTAGCTGAATTCCTGGCTATCATTAGATAAAGTGCAGCCAGACTCAACGGGGCTGTTTACACCTGCCACTTCATGCGTTTTCTCAGATCGGATAGCTGATTTATCTGAACTCTGATTTATCAAAACGATTCCATTAGGCTACACCTGGTCACATAAATGTGTTTCTGCAAAACGGATAGCCTAAATCCGATCTTCAATTCCCGCGCAATATACAGATTTAATGAAGTGCACGTCACCGAAAGCAACAGATGCGCTGCATTTTATTGATCATCATCAGCAAAATCACCAAAGACGGCAATAAGAGAGAGCGCCAACTGCCTGGTGGTCAGATCATTTCGTTTCTTTACTTTTAATGAAGATTTAAGATTCTGCGACTTACTTTCACTTTCATTTGCGATTGCGGCGCGTTGGCTTAGACGCTCAGCTGCTTATCTGAGGTGATTTGTGTGCAGTCGCGCCGTCATATCTGACTAAAATAACATGACATATGGCCTATAACACGCGGCGGGGCGTGTTGGGGGGCGGGGCTTGGGTAGACGATATTATCGGATATCGCGATATTTTTTAAGGCGATTATCGATAAAATATTTTTGACATATCGCCCAGCCCTACAGGTAATATCTAAAAATGTTGACTTTTATACTTTAGAATTATAAACTTGGAATTGTGAAAAATATAAATAAAGAGAGAAAAATGGAATTGTGAGAAATACAGCAATAATTACAAAACATAAACTCACTATTGCGAGGGGAAAAGTCAGTTTATGAGTTTGTCTCACAAAGAAAAAAGAATTGGGAGATAAAATGTATATAAAATTACAAGCTTCCATAGCATAGCGAACCTAAAACCAAGAAGATTCTCAGTAAAGAAGATCCAGAAAGGACAGAAGTTGAACACGTGAGAGCTCTGCTATATATGAATGAGCTTTTTCTCCTTATTAACAAAAGGATGTTGTGATAGCCAGAAATAGCTGCCGTAACTGTCATAAGTGATAGCGAAGGAGGACTGTTAGTGTGGAGGAGGATCTGTAGTGTGGGGAGTAACGGATGAAGAGCTGAAGACCTATAAAGCTTCTTCTTTGTCCGACTCACTTCACATTTCAGACTTCATGAAGTGCTGCCAGTCCTCCCACAGCCCATCCATTCATCCGTTCAGCAGATAAACACACTGTTGTCATGGCAACGGGTGTGAGGAAGGTGGAGACCCAAATCTTATATCTAGACAGCTGGCATAAATATTTCTGTCCAGCATCGGCAGTCACCTATTCCAGTGGCAGAGTTCATCTACCGTCCTAGACAAGCACACACACACACACTCTCAATCACTCAAAAACAACCAGAAAGAGGGACTTCCCTCTGCTCTTCAGCCAGTCTGGATGTCTTCATTTTAACATCTCTCTGTCTCTATCTCTCTCACACACACACACACACACACACACACACACACACACACACACACACACACACACACACAGCATACAGTCCCTCAATGCCCCAGACCCAAGGTCAGACACTCTATCTGGTTGGACTGGTTGACTGAGCAGGATTCATTCCTACCGTCACCACAGCATAATTCATGCTCCTACTTTACACTGATCTTTTGTTTGAAAGTGCGGAGCTACGATTAGAGAAGAGTGCAATCCTTTCTTTAAAACAGACACCATTACAGCAGAGCAGAAGATCATGAGAGAAGAAAGAGCCAAGGAGGATATTAAACTTTTAAGGGAAAGGAAATGAAAGGATTTAAAGGAAAGGAAAAGGTGGAAAGGAAAGGAAATGGTGGAAAGGAAAGAAAGGAAATGAAAGAAAGGAAAGGTGGAAAGGAAAGGAAAAGGAAAAGGAAGTAAATAGTGGAAAGGAAAGGGGGAAAGGGAAAGAAAAGGAAAGAAAATAAACGACAAAAGGAAAGGAAAGTAAATGGTCAAAGGGAAAGGAAGAAGAAAAGGAAATAGTCAAAATGAAAGGAAAGGAAATGGTGGAAAGGAAAGGAAATGAAAGGAAATGGTGGAAAGGAAAGGAAATGGTTGAAAGGAAAAGGAAAGTAAATGATGGAAAGGAAAGGAAAACGAAAAGGAAAGGAAAGAAAATAAAGGAGAAGGAGAAAGGAAAGAAGAAATTAAAGGAAATAGTGGAAAAGAAAAGGAAAGGAAAGTAAATGGTCGAAAGGAAAGGAAATGGTCGAAAGGAAAGGAAAGGAAATGGTTGAAAGAAAGGAAATGGTCAAAAGGAAAGGAAAAGGAAATGAAAGTAAATGGTGGAAAGGAAAGGGAAAGGAAGGAACGGAAAGGAAACGGAAAGAAAATAAAGGAAAAGGAAAAGAAAGGAAATAGTCGAAAGGAAAGGAAATTAAAGGAAATGGTGGAAAAGAAAGGAAAGGAAATGTTGAAAGGAAAGGAAATGGTTGAAAGGAAAGGGAAATGAAAAGTAAATGGTGGAAAGGAAAGGGAAAAAGGAAAGGAATGGAAAGGAAAATAAAATAAAGGAAATGGAAATAGTCAAAAGGAAAGGAAAGGAAATGGTGGAAATGAAAGGAAATGGTCAAAAGGAAAGGAAAAGGAAAATAAATGGTCAAAGGGAAAGGAAAGGAAAGTGTTGACTTTACCTCTTTACACTGGGTGTCACAGGATTCCAGGAAACACAGTCTAACATTTGAGTACCGATTATCACTGAGGACAGCAGAGAGAGTATAATGTAACACAACTTTCACCTACTCAGCATCTCAGGAGCACAAAGGTTTTAAAAAGGAGAAGAGACAAACCAAAAATAAGCTGAAAACACAAGAAGAGAAAAAGCATGGAACATTTCCGTAGTGTATTTCTTTCTTCTTGTGTCAGCAGACTAATTAAAAAGTGCACATGTCAGCAAAGTGGTGTCCTGATGTCTCTTGATAATCATCCAGGGCCTGATTCATAACCACTTCTGCTAGTTCGGCACTGTGGAAACTGCTAACATCATTAGGCCTCAGCACATGTTGTGAGGAGCGTATCTCTGCCAGATCTCACGCCCGGAGAGCCCAGTGCCTGGCAGCGAGTGATGTCAGAGTGTGATGTCACACTTATTCTCGGTATGTGGAAGGATTTGGGGAATGATCTTGACTCATATTCTGCTTGTCACTTTTTCCGTGCCAAAATTGCAGTTTTTGAAGGCCAGACAGTTTCTTTGAGGAGCAAAGTGCATCAAACTACACAATTGTTTGTTATATTTGTTTAATAATAATAATGATACAAAAAATGTTAAGCTATTATAAAATATCATCAAATAATTTTTAAATTGTTGCGTATATAATGAGTAAAAATATATTAATTAAAGATTTTTTATTTAAAAATAATATAATATAATCAGAAAATAAGGAAGTGCTTTTTCATGAATGGTCTATGACTGGTTGCAACATTGCTTCCAAATAAATGACTTTACATTACAGCTCACACCAGTGAGTGTTTCAAAATGCAAACAACATCTGTGCCAAACACTGATGAAAAATAAGCTGGAATTTCCCTTTTCATACCCCTCTGTAATGTGTGATGCAAGTGAGTGAGATTGTTTGTGTGAGTGTGTTTTCTTGTGATGGTTCTAAAGGCAGTTTATAGTGAGAATGGGGAATAATTGGAACGCTTTTATCGTGCTCTATCAAAACTGGATGTGTTATGTTGTGTTTTGTGTTCTCCTTTTTCTCTAAACTACATGAAAGCAGTATCTGAAGAATGCACACTGAATCCTATGTGACTGATAAGAAGCTGCATTTCTCTTTTATCCTTCTTTCTCGCCCTTCTATTAAGGAAATGTTTACTCCTAAATGAATATCTTCAATAATTACTCGCCCTCTTGTAATTCCAACTTTGGGCCCCACCCCGCATCCGGTGCAAATGACTTTGTACACTGACGCATGTGTCATTCCTATGTTGCACCACGCTCAAAGCCGGCTTTTCCCCTCCACAGACGTACGTCGGGTAAACTAAGTAATGAACTTGTGCTCCTGGGCTGGTCAGTGCAAAACGGAGGGCGTGTTTCCAGTGCAAACATTCCCTAGTGCTATTTTGCAGTTCCAAAAATGGAAGTTGTTCACAATGCTATTTTAAGCGTGCATCATACATTATAACAAGGAAAAATATTAACACTTGAGGGAAATCATTGTGGTGTCCATGAAGACAAAAATATAGGCCTAAATCTAGCTGACTGTCTTACCCAAATTTTTCAGGCTAATTGTAGTAATGACGGATCAGACCAGTTTGCCCAATAGTGGCAAGACACATGTATATAAGGACATCTGACAAAATTATTTTGTCCATCAAGAACCAGGAAAAAAAAAATCTGAAGACTGGGTAAATCCGCCATAATAATAACAATCCACCATGCAACATGCACTCCTGCTTTTAAAGGGTATATTGGATGACGCTCTGATTGGTTTGTTTCACATTACACCCAAACCACACCTATGAATATTGAAGCTACTTCAGACCAACGCCTTTAAACTTTTTTCCTACTGGTAAAAACAGTAGCATCTCATTGCAGTACATCGAGATCCAGGGGGTGGAGCTTGGATCCAGATCTAAGGGGTGAAGATGGGTAGGTTTAGGGGTGGGGTTAGGGATCAGGGGTGGAGATGGGTAGGATTATGGGTGGGGTTAGGGATCAGGGGATGGAGATGGGTGGGGTTAGGGATCAGGGGGTGGAGATGGGTAGGATTGAAGGGTGGGGTTAGGGATCAGGGGGTGGAGATGGGTGGGGTTAGGGATCAGGGGGCGGAGATGGGTAGGATTAGGGGTGGGGTTAGGGATCAGGGGTGGAGATGGGGTAGGATTAAGGGTGGGGTTAGGGATCAGGGGGTGGAGATGGGTAGGATTAAGGGTGGGGTTAGGGATCAGGGGGTGGAGATGGGTAGGATTAAGGGTGGGGTTAAGGATTAAGGGGTGAAGATGGGTGGGATTAGGGTTGGGGTTAGGGATCAGGGGATGGAGATGGGTAGGATTGAGGGGTGGGGTTAGGGATCAGGGGGCGGAGATGGGTAGGATTAGGGGTGGGGTTAGGGATCAGGGGGCGGAGATGGGTAGGATTAAGGGTGGGGTTAGGGATCAGGGGGCGGAGATGGGTAGGATTAAGGGTGGGGTTAGGGATCAGGGGGTGGAGATGGGTAGGATTAAGGGTGGGGTTAGGGATTAGGGGTGAAGATGGGTGGGATTAGGGTTGGGGTTAGGGATCAGGGGGATGGAGATGGGTAGGATTAGGGGTGGGGTTAGGGATCAGGGGGCAGAGATGGGTGGGATTAGGGTTGGGGTTAGGGATCAGGGGATGGAGATGGGTAGGATTAGGGTTGGGGTTAGGGATCAGGGGATGGAGATGGGTAGGATTAGGGTTGGGGTTAGGGATCAGGGGATGGAGATGGGTAGGATTAGGGGTGGGGTTAGGGATCAGGGGGCAGAGATGGGTAGGATTAAGGGTGGGGTTAGGGATCAGGGGGCGAAGATGGGTAGGATTAGGGTTGGGGTTAGGGATCAGGGGATGGAGATGGGTAGGATTAGGGGTGGGGTTAGGGATCAGGGGGCGGAGATGGGTAGGATTAGGGGTGGGGTTAGGGATCAGGGGGCAGAGATGGGTAGGATTAAGGGTGGGGTTAGGGATCAGGGGGCAGAGATGGGTAGGATTAAGGGTGGGGTTAGGGATCAGGGGGCGGAGATGGGTAGGATTAGGGGTGGGGTTAGGGATCAGGGGCAGAGATGGGTAGGATTAAGGGTGGGGTTAGGGATCAGGGGGCGGAGATGGGTATGATTAGGGGTGGGGTTAGGGATCAGGGGGCGGAGATGGGTAGGATTAGGGGTGGGGTTAGGGATCAGGGGGCGGAGATGGGTAGGATTAAGGGTGGGGTTAGGGATCAGGGGGCGGAGATGGGTATGGATTAGGGGTGGGGTTAGGGATCAGGGGGCAGAGATGGGTAGGATTAAGGGTGGGGTTAGGGATCAGGGGGCAGAGATGGGTAGGATTAAGGGTGGGGTTAGGGATCAGGGGACGGAGATGGGTATGATTAGGGGTGGGGTTAGGGATCAGGGGGTGGAGATGGGTAGGATTAAGGGTTAAAATTATTGTTATTGTTGTAATTATTGTCAAAATAAGGCCCTCTGTGTGTGTTATATTTCAATTGGACATGAAAGAGATATTTTGCAGAATCTTCATTCAAATCAGTACACAATTTTTTTTAAAAAAAGAATTACTTGTATTCAGAAAGGATGCATTAAATTAAAGTTAGGCCTATGTTACAAAAGATTTCAAATAAGCACTACTCTTCAAGTCAGAACGATTTCATGGTTTCCACAAAAAATTAAGCGAATAACTAGGAAAAATATTAACACTTGAGGGAAATCATTGTGGTGTCCATGAAGACAAAAATGTAGGCCTAAATCTAGCTTAGCATCGTTTACCCAAATTTTTTTGGCTAATTGTAGTAATAATCGGATCAAACCTGTTTGCCAGAACCTCTTTTAGAACCAGACCTGGAATCTCCAAGGTCTAAACGTGGGTGCCATCATGCCCCATCCCTGAGGATGTAGCCAGAGGAAGGAGTCAGGAAGGGCTGTCGAGAGGAGAGGTCGGGTTGTATTGGGCCCATTAGGGGCAACTAGCAAGACCTGCTCTATCTCCTCTCTGCATTAGTACAGTTTTGTGCAAGAAGGCTCACTTGGGAACACATTTCTCCCTGGGGCCAGCTGTGGCCAGAGTCTTTCTGTGTCGAGGGATGTCCACTCACACAATGGTGACTATACCAAATGTGAACGACTGAAAGGGAACAGTTTTGAATACTGAATTTTTTTAATTTACTGGTTTACTGATTATGATTCAAAACAACAATGTTGGAATGACATGAGGGCAAGTAAATAATGACTGGATCTGATTGCTTTTCCAATCAAAACGCTCTTCTCTTTTGCATATGGCTCTTTCTTTTGAACACACTAGTTTTTTTGCCGAGTTAGATACGTTCCTTGGTCAACATATTTTGTTGATCATGGAACAACATTTCTGTCTGAAAATGAAATCCTAAACCTAACCCTACGCACAAATTATCCCTAAAATAAGAGGGAAATGACAGTTGAATAACACTGACATTCGAAGCACCTAACCCTGATTGTAAGCCTAAACTTGAACTGTAAACTTGTTCCTCAAATCTGATTGGTTGATTGGAATCTTGTTCCAGTATCAACAAAGATGTTGATCCAGGAACATGTTGTACTTGGTGAAATCAGGTTCTGCCTTTCTGTCCTTCCCCTCTCTCCTCCTCTCGTGTCTCTGGGGAAGCCCAGGCCGAGAAGGGAAGAAGAATTCAGAGGAAACGGGCAGTAGATCACTGTGAGTGTATTTTGGCCTGCTAAGAGCTGCTGTGCAGTTCTTAACCTTTGTGCAGACAGCAAGACTCGCTGCAGACTTACTGGGGATTTATCTGAGCCATCCAAGACTGGGCTTCACTGAACCTCCATTCAGTCACAGAGAGCAGTGCCACAGCAAACACACCATCAGCAATACATATTTCACTTCTCACACTAATTAATGTGCCTTTTAAAGGAATGTTCCGGGTTCAATACAAGTTCAGCTCTATCGACAGCGAATGTGATTTCCACAGAAAAGGTATTTTTGCAAAAACAGCATCTTCACAGTGGCACATGTAGAATGGAGATCTACTGATTCCCATTGCATGGGATTGGGAATAAACAGTAAAAAAAGATGCAGATTTGTTTGAACCACAAGAAGCGTCTACTCTCACCTTAGCTTATGCTACTCCTACATCATAGGTCGGGTCAGAGGTCTCTCTTCCGCTGGAACTAGACTTGCGTCACGGCTGTTACCTGGAAGCCATAGTGATTATAGTTAATTAAGATATAAATATGGTTATTTTTCTTAAAAAACGCATTGATTTGCTTCAGAAGGCCTTTAAACCCCCTGGAGCAGTATGGATCACTCTTTTGATGGATGGTTGCACTTTTTTGGTACCATTCACTCCCATTATAAAGCTTGAAAGAGCCAGGATTTTTTATAATATAACTCTAATTGTGTTTGGCTGATGAAGAAAGTCATAAACACCTATGGCTTGAGGATGAGTAAATTATGGGATAATTTTTATTTTGGGGTGAACTAACCCTTTAAGCTTGTTACCTACTGAGAACATATACTGTACCTCAGTGTTTCCTATGTTCATTGTTGTTTGTCCTCCCATGGACATCATGTGGGGTTGTTGTCAGTTTTGTTTCCTTGCGTTCCTTTGTGTTTTCTGAGTCTGCCCTCACATTACAACAATATACACTCACCTAAAGGATTATTAGGAACGCCTGTTCAATTTCTCATTAATGCAATTATCTAATCAACCAATCACATGGCAGTTGTTTCAATGCATTTAGGGGTGTGGTCCTGGTCAAGACAATCTCCTGAACTCAAAACTGAATGTCAGAATGAGAAAGAAAGGTGATTTAACCAATTTTGAGCGTGGCATGGTTGTTGGTGCCAGGCGGGCCGGTCTGAATATTTCACAATCTGCTCAGTTACTGGGATTTTCACACACAACCATTTCTAGGGTTTACAAAGAATGGTGTGAAAAGGGAAAAACATCCAGTATGTGGCAGTCCTGTGGGCCAAAATGCCTTGTTGATGCTAGAGGTCAGAGGAGAATGGGCCGACTGATTCAAGCTGATAGAAGAGCAACTTTGACTGAAATAACCACTTGTTACAACCGAGGTATGCAGCAAAGCATTTGTGAAGCCACAACACACACAACCTTGAGGCGGATGGGCTACAACAGCAGAAGACCCCACCGGGTACCACTCATCTCCACTACAAATAGGAAGAAGAGGCTACAATTTGCAAGAGCTCACCAAAATTGGACAGTTGAAGACTGCGAAAAATGTTGCCTGGTCTGATGAGTCTCGAGTTTCTGTTGAGACATTCAGATGGTAGAGTCAGAATTTGGTGTAAACAGAACGAGAACATGGATCCATCATGCCTTGTTACCACTGTGCAGGCTGGTGGTGGTGGTGTAATGGTGTGGGGGATGTTTTCTTGGCACACTTTAGGCCCCTTAGTGCCAATTGGGCATTCGTTTAAATGCCACGGCCTACCTGAGCATTGTTTCTGACCATGTCCATGCTCTTTATGGCCACCATGTCCCCATCCTCTGATGGCTACTTCCAGCAGGATAATGCACCATGTCACAAAGCTCGAATCATTTCAAATTGGTTTCTTGAACATGACAATGAGTTCACTGTACTAAAATGGCCCCACAGTCACCAGATCTCAACCCAATAGAGCATCTTTGGGATGTGGGTGGAACGGGAGCTTCGTGCCCTGGATGTGCATCCCACAAATCTCCATCAACTGCAAGATGCTATCCTATCAATATGGGCCAACATTTCTAAAGAATGCTTTCAGCACCTTGTTGAATCAATGCCACGTAGAATTAAGGCAGTTCTGGAGGCGAAAGGGGGTCAAACACCGTATTAAGTATTGTGTTCCTAATAATCCTTTAGATGAGTGTATAGCCTCACATTTCTGCTAGAAACCTTCCCGGACGCCTTTTTTTACAGACTGAGGGACAAGCAAAATTGTTTCTCAAATGCTGTCATTAGATAATATCCAGGAATTTCCCTTTATTTTGGCAGTTGCATCAACAATTCTTTTTGTTTTTGTAACTTCTTGTAATTCATGGCTGCTAGCTTCCTCTGTGATGCAATTTATTGCATTTCTATTGTTATTATTTCATGCATGACAAATCCTTGATGGTTATTAACTTAATACGTTTGGTAACACTTTACAATAAGGTTCATTAGTTAACATTAGTTTATGTGTACTGAGCAATTTGTTACAGTATTTATTAATCTTTGTTAATGTTCAAATGCTGTTCATTGTTTGTTCATGAGCATTAACTAATGTTAACAAACACAACCTTTGGTTTTAATTTTGCATTAGTAAATGTAACTAAGAATAATAAATGCTGTAGACGTATTGTTCATTCTGAGTTCATGTTACCTAATGTTAACTATTATAACCTACATTTTTAATAATCTTTATAATAATGATAACATGTATGCTTAATTATGTCCGTTATTACACTGAGTGTACTTTTCATTGAGTAAATGTGATAAAGTAGGTACCTGTTGAAGCTGTTCCTCAAAAGCAGGGTCTGACTGTCAGGAGGACTGTGACACCCATAGACAGGTGGTGGGACGGGGTACTGTTGCTCACCTGCATCATCACAAAATCAAAGCACATATTACAACCCTCAAAGAGCATATATGTCAAGCGTATCTGAAAGAGAGTGAAACAAAGCGTTTTACAGTCGGGCTAACAGAAAGCGTGGCCTGGTCTTCACTGCGGTTATCCAAACAGCGCAGGGCTCGCTGAGACCATAAAGCAGTCAGCAGAGTTTCTGAGAGCTCACTGTGCATTTCTTAGGGATTCAGTCCCACTGGAGCATTAAAAACATCCACAATTCTGCTTCCTTCTGTTAGCTAACCCGAAGAAGAGACCCCATCATTTATTCCAGAGTAATTTACTGTATGCCTAATGAACTTAGAAACTGTTGCATTCAGTGTTTTGAGATGGAGAGGTAAAAATAAGAGCGAGAAGGGAGGAAAAAATGCGAGTATTTACTGCCCTGACATTAAAACTCCATCTGACATTTAACCTCGAGATGTCCTTGCGGTGGCTACTTCAGTTCCTGAACTCCAGGTGATCTCCAGATACCTATACATCTTATCTGTCATACTTTACTTAAATATCCTCTATCCTGCACAGCCCTTGTGCAAACTTTTAAAAAGAGTACTTATTATGGAAATAATACACTTGAAGGAATAGATCACTTCAAAATGAAAATTATGTCATCAGTTATTCACCCACAAGTTGTTTCAAACCTGGATGAATCTTTCTCTTCTGCTGACTTTTAGTAGGAAAAGAAAATACTACACTTTAAAAAATGCTGGGTTGTTTCAACTCAAATTTGGGTCAAATATGGACAAACCCAAATGTTGGGTTAAAAATTTCATTTAAAATGTTAACCCAACTTTACCTTTTACTTTAAACGGTACATTTTACACATTACATTTTTAACCCAACATTTGGGTTTGTCCATTTTTGACCCAAATTCGGCTTGAAACAACACATTATTTTTTTAGAGTTTATGGTTTATGGAAATCCTTCAAAACATCTTCTTTTGTCTTCATCCCGAAGAAAGAAATTCATACAGGTTTGAAACAACTTGAGGATGAGTAATTTTTTTTTTTCATTTTTAAGTGAGCTATTACTTAAAATGTGAAGTAGAAATATGAAGTAATTATTGTTATTTACAGTTTAAATGTATATTAAATGCAATTAGTTCAACTTTAGAATGCTTTTTGACCCAATCACATATCTTTATATGTAATTCATAATTACTTTTATTGTCTTTGAAATATGGTTAAAGTGTACTGACGGATAAACCAACGACTATTTATTAGGGGTGTAACGATACACGCATTCGTATTGAAGCGTTCGTACGAGGCTTTCGGTTCGGTTTTCAGTACGCATTTTTGAACCGAACGGTTCTGTTCGGTTCATTTGTCCTGCCGACCAACATTTCGTTATTTCAAATGTATGTGCGTCGCGAAACATTCACATTTCTCCATTATTAACAGACTAAACAGCGCTGACGTGGAAACCAGGAAGAAACATTGTGCCATGAATGAAGTATCCAGTGTCCACAGATCAGCAACATCACCATGAATTTACTGTATAACACTACTATCTGTAAATTTGGCAGGAATAGTAGGCTATAATAATGCTTTCAAGTAACATCACTTCTGTTGTATTTTGACATTATCAATACAATTGCTTCCCTCAAATGTTAATCTAAACTAAAATAAACCTTTGTTTATAACTACTACAATATTAGCCTACATTTCATTTTGTCCAAAGAGCTGTTTTGTTTTAAATGCACCTAAGAAAAGTCAAGTATAGGTCCATCATTGTTAAGCTCAAAATATCATACTTTATGATGTTAGTTTTAATAAAAATATAATTAAGAAATTAAATCAAGGAAATTTCTCTGCCATTTCTTTTTGCTGTATTTGAACGTACCGAATCGTGACACAGTGTATCCATCAATCGAACCGTGAATTTTGTGAACCGTTACATCCCTACTATTTATGGTAGACTAGATATACAATTACGTATACTTTTTTTTTTGTATGGATGAGCAAAGTATTTAAAGGAGAAGTGTGTGATATCTGTCACAAACAGAGCTCCGCCTCCACACTCACCCCATTGGCTGAGTTATTGTTGCTGTGTTGGAATGGTCAGGACGCTCAAACAGTATTTACCAGACTTTCCACAGAAATCAACCTACAACTGTCTTACTTTTGCCTCATAATTATACCATTTACTCATCATTTATTCAAAGACATTTACTGCTTTATAGGTCACACTGAGAACATATTTTCCTTACCCATAGTGCTTTGTGGGGACATGGGGTCCTCGTGTTTGAAGGTATTGTTGGGGAACGGAGGTGTGTGGTGTGAAGGTGTGTGACCGTAGCTGGGGAGCTCCATCAAATGCTACTGTACCATAACCTTTGAGAAAGAGACAAAACAAGTATTTGTTGTTTGTTCTTAATGAAATCAATCTTTTTTTACTGGATATACATGAAAACGTTCCATGATTTTCTCCATATAAATGGACTTCCAAATGGTTCAAGGTCCAAAAGACAGTTTCAGTGCAGCTGTAAAGGGCTTTAAACTAGCCTAGAAATCTCAGACGCACCCTAGCGGCAGCAAAAATTATTAAAGTTTTACAATACACATCCCTCCCCATCAGACTTATGATTCATATTCCGCTTAGGACCAATGAGCTTTTGCAATTAATCACAATGTCATTGTGACTTTTCCATCTAAAAAATAAATGAAATACAGGGAGACTTTGTCTAATCTAGTCTACAATCAAGGAGAAGCTCTTCAAGAGTTACACATGGCGCTGTACGTCCTCACTAACACTATTAACACTATTAACAGAGACTAATGTTGCATATTGAATGTACAATACTTCTTCCATGAAATGAATACCAATAAATAAAGACCAATCTTAATATCTACTGAGCTAAATCACTGCAGAAAACAACATTTCACGCTTTATCTCAACCTCTGAAGACCATTTCATTTGACATTTTTGTTTTTTTAAAGCACATCATCACTGTTTTGGTTTACTGAAATTACGGTTTCAGAATTTATTTAGTTGGTTCACTGTAAACTACTTCTTTAACCATTTTGAGAAACATTTCAGTCTATTTTCCTTTAAAACATCAGAGAGCATCAATCTTCTGCTTTCCCAAAAGTTTTAAGGAGACTGTAAGTTTCTTCAAAGAATCTGTCTGGTAGCGACATACAGCATATAAATGCCATTATATGGCATTAGTCACATATTTTACTTCTATACGTCCATGTAAATCTGATAGATGATTTCAGATTATTCAATAAAACTAGGTTGCACTTTATTTTACAGTATGTGCACTCACAAATGCACTGCATGGGTTAAGGTTCAGGGTTAGTACCATACACCGATAAAGTATTCATGCGAAACAGGACTGTAAAACAAAGTGGCGAATACTATTTGTAAGTCGTTTAATGAAAAATGCATGTTTAACTGCACTCTAAAAGCTGGTTACACTTTATTTTAAGGTGTCTTTGTTACACTGTTATACATTTAAGTTATATTAAGCAACTATAATGTAGTTTTAGGGTTAGGGTTTGGTTTGGTGTAGGGTTATTTGCATGCAAGTATAATTTACAGTTATTACTATAGTAACTACATTTAATATGTAGGACTGTAAAATGATTAATTGCGATTAATTGCATCCAAAATAAAAGTTTGTTTATACATAATATATGTGGGTGCACTGTGTATAATTATTTTATATATATAAATAAATACACACACATGCTTGTATATATTTAAGAAATATTTTCATGTATACTGTATATAGATTTATATATAATTTATATTATATATAAATATCAATATTTTATATATAAATAATATTTTTTCTTAAATATTCATGCATGTGTGTGTTTTTATATATATATACAAAATAATTATACAGAGTGCACCCACATATATTATGTAAACACAAACTTTTATTTTGGTTGCGATTAATCGTTTGACTGCCCTAAGTAATATGTAACAATGACACTGCAAAATAAAGTGTTACCGAAATCCCAATCCCAAAAGGGCCCAATGTGCTGTGTTGAAGGAATTTTCCGTATTGATTTTTTACAGGTGTTTAACAGGTCTTAAACAAAATTGCATTGTTTTGTGTTTAAGGGTTACAAAAAATGACTGTAAACTTAACGGATAATGTCCTAGCAGAATATTACCTTTACCTTTTGTTTGTTTTCTACAATATGCTGGTTATCATATACAATAATTATTATTTGAACAATTCAGTTTCTCAAAAAATGTCTAAATCGGGTAAATCACAAACGCAGATAATTAAAAGATTTAACTGACTTCAAATGCATGATTAATGCACCTTTTCAGAAAGAATATTTTTAAAGGTTATAAGAGATCATAAACTTTACACACACCAAAAAACAGTGTTAAACAAATTTTAGATTTAAGTAAACTACATTTACTGTGTTTGTGCAACTGTTTGTTAAACATATTTAAAGTGGCAAAATAAAAACAGTTATCAAACTTTTCTAAGTAAAACTTAAAAAAAATGATTTTTTTTACCCTCAAAATAATATTTAGAGCGCAATAACAGATCCTAAACTTTACACACACCTACAATACAGTGTTAAAATAAACAAATTTAAGATTTGAGTAAATTAAATTTACAGTGTTTGTGCAACTGATTTGTCAAACATATTTAAAGTGGCAAAATAAAAACAGTTATGAAACTTTTCTAAGTAAAACTAAAAAATTTAAGATTTTTTTACCCTCAAAATAACATTTTTAGCGTAATAAGAGATCCTAAACTTTACACACACCTACAATACAGTGTTAAAATAAACCAATTTTAGATTTTAGTAAACTAAATTTACAGTGTTTGTCCAACTGATTTGTCAAAATGTATTATAAAGTGGCAAATAAAAAAGTTATCCAACTTTAAGTAAAACTTAAAACAATTGAGTTCACACAAGTAAGTTTCATGTTCGTTACGAGCAAATGAATAATGTGGCTCGTGACAAAGCGCATGTGATCCAGGAACGGGACGGGCTGTCTCACCCTGCGTTGCTGGGACAGGAGGGTTCTCCAGATACGGCCCGTCGGAGAACATCCGGCTCTGGTTGGTGGGAGAATTCGGCAGACGGCATCCCCGTGAGCTGGCCTGGAGAAGTGCACGGTGGAGGCCCCCAAACCGCAGTGAGGATCCTCGTGAGGGTCTGCGGGCCCCAGACCGGCTCCTGTTTGACGAAGGAGTGTGAGGGAAGAGATCCGTACT
>JAQIUQ010004668.1:800000-836109 GCA_030378365.1 Hybognathus amarus
TAGTAGAGTGTATATGTATGTATGAATGTATGTGTGTGTTATCATATTCTGATATTGGAGGTTTTGCAGAGAAGCGCGTGTTGGAATTTAGTAAAGATGTATAATATTGCTTAGTGCTTCCTACTTTTTTTTTCAAAAATATTCAAAAATGATATGATCAATAAGTCATGACAACATATTTTTTACATTACTTTAACTCATCAAAATAAGCAATTTTCAACTTTTTTCAATAAATTATAAAAGATTTCAACTAATTAAGTCTTCTATATTTTGGTTGAAATGGCTTATACAGCCAGATTGATTGTACTTAATTTAAAGCAGACACTTGTATTATTTTATTTAACATTTCCTCAGGATATGACTAAGTTGTTCTGGGCTTAGCCTCAGTCCTGATGAAGAGTGTCCTACAGTGATGATGGTGTTGTGAAGTAGGTTCAGTCTGTCCTTCTGGGATCACTTCTTCACCCATGGACATCTGTGTGTTGGTCTGAATAATGTATAAATAATGTATAAATCCACTTTGTGAGAACTCTGGAGGTGTGTGACTGAGACAGACTCCAGCACAGCCGATTCCTCAATCCATGCATCATCTGTTTTATAACAGACAAATAAAGGGGAGTTCCTCACTGGAGACTTGAAGACCATGCCAAAAAGCAACCATATTTCGCATGGCATTTGTATACAAATGTCTTCAGTAGTGCTCTGCTTTTTGTAGCCTACATTATCAAAGTAACACGGTCACGGACTGGCCATCCATTCCAGAGAGTCTCACGTATACGGCCCAAAGACGCAGTGTAGCCATGCTGAAATACACTAGTAACAGCACTCAAACACATACCGCTCACTTTAGTTTATTTAGCAGGTGAATAAAAAGGTGTGGAATATAATGAACGTGCTTAACCCTTTACCGGTCACCCCCCTTTTTGATAATTGACATTAAAATGACACTATACAAACTTAAATTGTTGTAATTCAACAATGCTTTGGAATATATACCCAAGTTTGGTCTTGTTTTAAAGAAAACAATCAGCAGATTATTACTGAAGTGAAAGCACTTCAAAAAAATAAAGTATGAAAAAGTTATGGAAGTTATAAATATAAAATATAAAAATAAAAGTTTTTAATATAAAATAAATATTTTACAAAATATGTTTTACTATAAACTTACTATAAAATGAAAGCTATATATCTAACCAAGTTGTGTTCCAAATTTAAAGTTGATCTCACAAATTTTGAAGTTCCCATGAGATTTTGTTTAGGCGTTATACCACAAATAGCCACCGGGTGCCATTTAATTCCATTGAATTTAATTGTATGCGTTCTGCCATAACAAATTAATAAATTTCTATCCAAATATCACTTCTGTCACTAAATATGAAACCTTGAGACTCAGACCTTTCTGGCAATATGTGTTTTGTCAAGATTAGAAAAGGTTTTGATAATAAATTATGAAAGATGATGCCCAAAAGGGAGGGGCCTAATATAAAAATACCGTTTCTGTGGTAACGCAACGTCCAATTTCAAAACAGTTTTCACAGGATGAATTCTAAATTCGGTAAGCTTTCAAATGATACCTAATTTATGATAACTACTAAAATATTTGATGTAATAATAATAAAAAAAATATATATAATGTATTATACTTTTTAGAGGACTTCTTACCTTACTTTTTAAAATATAATTTAATCTTTTTTTATTGACAAATACTTAATACTAGTTTTATTATGAACTTTTAGCATTAAAAACCAAAAAGCTTCAATTACTAAAAGTGTGTGCGCGACTTGGTTTGCGACGTAGGTCGAGAAACTCCTGGTAATGAGGTTGATTCTTTTTGAGGGCGCACTCTGTCAGTATTTCATATATTACTGTTCATTCATAATCAGTAAGAAATTTGAGAAGCGCGCCGTGGAATATCTATTTTAGGGAGTCTCCTCTTAGACCTTTCCAACGATATAAAGTTTGTCAGGATGATTAGGATTTAATAGTACATAGTGAAGTAAATCTTAGATTGCCCGTATACGGGCAAGTGACGGTTAATCCTGTAGTTGTTCCAGAGGCGTGCGACCTCTGACATATATAACAATTGTAAGTTCGCTTTGGATAAAAGCGTCAGCTAAATAAAATAAATGTAAATGTAATCTGATTTGGAAGCTCGCGGTCACTTTCAATGAGTTACCCCAACACCACACGTGTGACGCGGGAGAATGTATGTGCGTTGATCAATGTTTAAATTAAATATTTGGATGAAATCCCTTTAAATCCCAAGAATCCTGGAAATACACAGTAGAAGTAGACACCAGTATTTATTTATCAGATGTTTTGATTATTTTTCAGTATGCGCATGTTTTGGCTTTGACCTTTTTGGACGAGATACATTTAGTCACTGCGGATTATGAAATACTTTGTGAATTTCATGGAGCACTTCCTTTATTTTATTTTTTCTCTTTTTCCCTTCTTCTTTACAGTGACTGAAAAGGGTATTTCCTTCTGTTACAAGACATTGCAGAGCTATATCGGTAAGTGTAACATGTGATGTTGTCTTTTGAGATGTTGTAATATTTGTGCCCATGTAACGTTAAAGTAGAAGAACTGATCAATGATGCGACAGACATGCAGAACGAGTCTCATAGCAGAGGTCGAAGGAGATAGCATTGTAGAAGCTTTCCCACACACACACACACACACACACGCAGCCGTGGGAGGAGGGCTTGAGTTATGACTCCTTTAATATTTGTTTTAATGTTCTCTAATCGTTCACTCATGTTTCATACACAGAAATATGTGCAAAGGATTTGTGCACAACTGAATTGTTAACAACATGAGATGCAAGTGTCGCATTTTATTAAAGTCATATTATTAATGCTGCTTTAGTAGATAACAAAAAAAATAACAAAATCCACCTCAATTTTGTTCAATGTAGAGTCCAAAATCAGTTCATAAGTGTTGCAAAGTTCATCGATTATGAAACAAAATTCAGTTTCAACTGTAAAACAGCAGCAGCTCTACTAGAAAATAGTATCAATATTCATATTCGAGTTCAATAAATGTCATCAGTGATGAAACAAACTCAATTCATTTACATTTATCCAAAGTCACTTTCAATAGCTGATATACACTACCGGTCAAAAGTTTAGGGTCGGTAAGATTTTTAATGTTTTTAAAAGAAGTTTGGATAAAAAATACACTAAAACACAGTAATATTGTGAAATATTATGACAATTAAAATGACTTTTTTCATGTTAATATATATTAAAATGTAATTTATTCCCCTGAAAAAAAGCATCATTTCAGCATCATTACTCCAGTCTTCAGTGTCACATGATCCTTCACAAATGATTTTATGCTCCAAAAACATGTATGATTATTATCCATGTTGAAAACAGTTTTTGACATTTTTATTTCAGGATTCTTTGATGAAGAGAAAGTTCAAAAGAACAGCTTTTATCTGAAATGGAAAGCTTTTGTTACATTAAACACTACCCTTTAAAAAGTTTGGGGTCAGTAAAGAATTTGTATTTTATTTTTGGGGGAAATAAATAAGAAATCAATACTTCTATTCATCAAGGATGAGTTACATTGATCAAAAGTTACAGTAAAGACATTTATAATGTTAGAAAAGATTCTAATTAAATAAATGCTGTTCTTTTGAACTTTCTATTCATCAAAGAATCCTGAAATAAAAATGTAAAAAACTGTATCAACATGGATAATAATCATACATGTTTTTGGAGCATAAAATCATCATATTAGAGTGATTTGTGAAGGATCATGTGACACTGAAGACTGGAGTAATGATGCTGAAAATTCAGCTTTTTTTCAGAGGAATAAATTACATTTTAATATATATTAACATAAAAAAGTCATTTTAAATTGTCATAATATTTCACAATATTACTGTGTTTTTTGTGTATTTTTTATCAAAAAATTGCAGCCTTGGTGAGCAGAAGAGACTTCTTTTAAAAACATAAAAAATCTTACCGACCCTAAACTTTTGAGCCGGTAGGGTATGTCAGAGGTCGCACGCCTCTGGATCAACTAGGGGTTAAGTGTCTTGCTCAGGGACACGTTGGTGTCTCACAGTGGATTCGAACCCGGGTCTCTCACACCAAAGGCATGTGTCTTGTCCACTGCATCATCACCAAACAATTAAAACACTTAATAGAGCATTCATTTTTTTGATTTAGCAGGCACTTTTATCCAGAGTGACTTATAAACGAGGGATACAACAAGTTATTGGAGTGAATGTGATCTCATCTGCTATACTGTATGTAAACAGGGAGTTATTGACTGTTATTCAGTCAAATGACCTCTATGAGACCTCTTACCTTTCAGTGTCCTTCGGCTATCCATGATTATGTCACAAAGAGCTCCACCAAATATAATTAAGCAATCTGTGTTCCTTGGAGAATGTTGTCACTGTTCCACCTCAGCTGGCACTTTTATATTATTTTATTAAAGGAGTAGTTCACTTTTAAAAAAAACTTTTGCTGATAATTTACTTACTCATGTTATCCAAGTATGTCCATGTCATTCTTTCTTCAGTCGAAAAGAAATTAAGGTTTTTGATGAAAATCGTTCCAAGATTTTTCTCCATATAATGGACTTCTAATGGGAACAAAACGGTTCAAGGTCTCGAGCAAGAGTTTCATTGCAGCTTCAAAGGGCTTTAAATGACACCAGACGACGAATAAGGGTCTTATTCATGACCCCTTCTAGTCATGACTCCAAAAAAGATTTGTTCATTTTGATGAACGAGTTCGAACAGGAGAGTCACGAACGCGCATCACAAGCGAGCATTTGTGCTTATAAAACTTACATTTTTTTATTTATTTTTGAAATGACTGATTGTTTCGCTAGATAAGACCCTTATTCATCGTCTGGTGTCGTTTAAAGCCCTTTGAAGCTGTACTGAAACTCTCATTTGGACCTTGAACCATTTGGTTCCCATTGAAGTCCATTATATGGAGAAAATCCTGGAATGTTTCTCTCTTTTTTGACTGAAGAAAGAAAGACATGGACATCTTGGATGACATGGGTGAGTAAATCAGCATATATATACACTCACCGGCCACTTTATTAGGTACCCCATGCTAGTAACGGGTTGGACCCCCTTTTGCCTTCAGAACTGCCTCAATTCTTCGTGGCATAGATTCAACAAGGTGCTGGAAGCATTCCTCAGGGAGTTTGGTCCATATTGACATGATGGCATCACACAGTTGCCGCAGATTTGTCGGCTGCACATCCATGATGCGAATCTCCCGTTCCACCACATCCCAAAGATGCTCTATTGGATTGAGATCTGGTGACTGTGGAGGCCATTTGAGTACAGCGAACTCATTGTCATGTTCAAGAAACCAGTCTGAGATGATTCCAGCTTTATGACATGGCGCATTATCCTGCTGAAAGTAGCCATCAGAAGTTGGGTACATTGTGGTCATAAAGGGATGGACATGGTCAGCAACAATACTCAGGTAGGCTGTGGCGTTGGAACGATGCTCAATTGGTACCAAGGGGCCCAAAGAGTGCCAAGAAAATATTCCCCACACCATGACACCACCACCACCAGCCTGAACCGTTGATACAAGGCAGGATGGATCCATGCTTTCATGTTGTAGACGCCAAATTCTGACCCTACCATCCGAATGTCGCAGCAGAAATCGAGACTCATCAGACCAGGCAACGTTTTTCCAATCTTCTATTGTCCAATTTCGATGAGCTTGTGCAAATTGTAGCCTCAGTTTCCTGTTCTTAGCTGAAAGGAGTGGCACCCGGTGTGGTCTTCTGCTGCTGTAGCCCATCTGCCTCAAAGTTCAACGCACTGTGCGTTCAGAGATGCTCTTCTGCCCACCTTGGTTGTAACGGGTGGTTATTTGAGTCACTGTTGCCCTTCTATCAGCTCGAACCAGTCTGGCCATTCTCCTCTGACCTCTGGCATCAACAAGGCATTTCCGCCCACAGAACTGCCGCTCACTGGATGTTTTTTCTTTTTCGGACCATTCTCTGTAAACCCTAGAGATGGTTGTGCGTGAAAATCCCAGTAGATTAGCAGTTTCTGAATACTCAGACCAGCCCTTCTGGCACCAACAATCATGCCACGTTCAAGTCACTCAAATCACCTTTCTTCCCCATACTGATGCTCGGTTTGAACTGCAGGAGATTGTCTTGACCATGTCTACATGCCTAAATGCACTGAGTTGCCGCCATGTGATTGGCTGCTTAGAAATTAAGTGTTAACGAGCAGTTGGACAGGTGTACCTAATAAAGTGGCCGGTGAGTGTATATTTTTTAAGTGAACAACTCCTTTAAGTGTCTAGTTCAGGGACGCATTGGTGTCTCACAGTGGATTTGAACCTAGGTCTCTCACACCAAAGGCATGTGTCTTATCCACTTCTCTACCACCACCCTGGTGACCCCAAAGATTACTACAATCTCTTTATGAACTTTTTGAAGCATCAAAGTTTTATTGGAACAGACTTTTAAAGGAGGGGCGGAAAGGTTTTATTAAAAAATATCTTCATGCTTCAAAGATAACTAATTGATGACAGAATTTTTATTTTTGGATGCTCTATCCCTTTAAACAGACCTACGCCTAAAACTCAAATCACCCTTCTCTCAAGAGCTAATGAATCATGGGGCTTGAAGACAAGTGTGTTATTGCTTTTCTGATCAGACTTGCCACATGGACAACAATGGGAGAAATCCAATACACTGAAGTAGAGATGCAGACTATATCTGAACACCAGAATATAGAAATACTTTTTATTTAATGCACCACTAGTAGTATATTACTGGCAGATCAGATAGTCTCTATTTACAACCAGAACAGCTGAATGTATGTCTCGTGGCTCCTTTACAAATACACCTCAGCAAGTAAGCCTTGAAACGAAACCCATCTACGACTGAACATTTTGTCATTGAATTTGTCTAATTCTAATGGTGTGAATATACAGGGGGGGGGGGGGGAAATGCAGGGTTAGAAATGTTTATGAAGGGATTTTTCACTTAAATGTATATCAAAGCTCAAGTGGTTCTCAGTTAGGGATTTGAAATATGCACAGAGTATGCTTCTTAAAGTGTGCTTTGAGCTGACCTGGAGATAGTTTATGGGATGAGTGAGTGAGATTATCCAGGGTCTATCGGACTGAAGAGATTGCATCTCCTCGTAGATAAACTCACAGTACAGTGAGTCACCACAGCAACAGATAGGAGGGCCCTAAAAACAAAAACACAAATCACTAAAAGCTATTATTCTCTCATGAATACATCTCTAAACCATCATGCCCCTCTGTGTCATGCTGAAAACATGACATGACACCATTCTAACTAAAAATTGAGAGAAAAAAATTACATTCTCTGGGCTTCTTTGTCTGAAAATGACTGAAAACTTTTACGTTTTGAACTGTTTAATTTTTTGGTCCCACTCTATATTAAGTGGCTTTAAGTACGATGTATTTACATATGAGAAATAAAGTACAGTGTATTATTGTGTATCTGTTGTATTGTAAAACACTTTTGCTGCTATTGAGGTGTGATGAGAGGTAAGGTTAGGGACAGGTGTGGTGGTATGGGTCAGTTTAAGGGTAGGTTAAGGTGTCAGGGAAGGGTCAACTGCGTAATTACATATGTAGATACATACATTAAGTATAGTTGTAATTACATGCTGGTATTTTTAAAATACAAGTACAAATATAAGTACAATAAGTACATGTATGTGCACAATAAGTCCATTGTATCAAATTACTAATTTCAATGTAAGTACTTAAAGCCACTTAAGATAAAGTGGGACCAATTTTTTTGCTTCATCTGATGGGGGTGAAACTTGTTGACTTTTGATGTATTGCCTACATGAACACACCAAAAAATCAAGAAGATGATTCCTGATATTTTAAAGGGTCAAAAAAAAAATAGTCACACTTCGCTTCCTCCCGGTCAAAAATGACCGACATCAGGAAATGTATGGGAAATATGAGAAAATAGGAAACTTTTGGTGGTACAAGCGACAGATCAGCCACTGTGCAGAAAAAAGTGTACAGGGTGACCCTTTAAAACATCAAGAGTGCAAATAAGACCCCCCCCCCCACACACACACACACACATACACACAATTTGTATAGATATGCAAAAAAAGATAACAGGTGTTTACAACTAAAAATGTAGAGAAAAGAAGTACATTTTTGGCTGTTAATTTACACAACAACAGTGTTTTGGGGACCTAAAACGCAAGTTTTTGAAAAACAATAGTTTTCGATTTAAACTACAAAAACACAAATATGTGAAAACAGTGACAGTAATGCACATATATACACTCACCTAAAGGATTATAGGAACACCTAATCAATTTCTCATTAATGCAATGTATCTAATCAACCAATCACATGGCAGTTGCTTCAATCTACATCTTGCTTCAATTTCCACTACAAATAGGGAAAAAAAGCTACAATTTGCAAGAGCTTACCAAAATTGGACAGTTGAAGACTGGGAAAATGTTGCCTGGTCTGATGAGTCTCGATTTCTGTTTGAGACATTCAGATGGTAGAGTCAGGATTTGGCGTAAACAGAATGAGAACATGGATCCATCATGCCTTGTTACCACTGTGCAGGCTGGTGGTGGTGGTGTAATGGATGTTTTCTTGGCACACTTTAGGGGGTCAAACAAAGTGTTGTTCCTAATAATCCTTTAGGTGAGTGTATTACACTTTCAGTATAAAGGTGTGTAGTGTTTCTTTCAAATTGACATTGCCAACTATTGGCCTGTCTGATTATTACTGTGTTTTTAGTCTGCTTTCTCTGTATCCACGATCATTTTGACCATGTTGTCGTCTGTATGTGAAAAACACAAAGGAAATTTTTGTAAACCTGTAAATGTACCCTAAGTCCAAAAGACCTTTAAAAGGAAAAGCATATAGATCCTTGTAAGACAATTTCATGTCAATGGGGTTAGTGGGTGTGAAGCGCTGGGTTCTTGTTGTTCATCATCAGCCCATCTTAGCTTTGTGAGGAAAGAGTGTTATCTGTGTCTCTGCAACAGCAGGTGCATGTGAGTCAGTCCACAGAGGATAAAAGGTCACAGATCAGCTGAGTTACAGTAAAGAAATCCACATCTTCACCGTTACACACCCACCACACACAGTATGAGACATTCCATTAGAACTCGGACAAAAAATCATTCTGTGTGATTTCATCATTGCACATTCTAAACGGACAATTGGGAAATAGTGAATGTTGCCAGACTAAACACTGATTATCACCATAGTTTTGTGCGCTCAGAAAAATATTTATGCCTAATTTTAAGATTTATGTTTTTGAATTGCAATATTTTAACATTAACTAATGAACTTACTGTAATGCATATGTGTCAATGAATACATGAACTAATTAACCGAATGTGTTTTTAAATACACAATAACCAGGTTATAAGTAGTGTCAATAAATACAATTTGTTTCAATCTCATGCATTTTAACAAAATTAATATAGTTTGTTCCACTCATTTTGTATCCATGTTTATATTAGCTGCTCAAAATACAAATTCACAATTAACAGATTTATGCTGATTCTGTGCAATTTGAATACATGCATTTAGAAAATGTAATAGTACAATAGATACAAATAGTTAATAATAAACTATGCCATGTTTTTTTTCATTTATGTAGAATAGATATTTTAGAATAGAATATTTATGCATTTGAAATGCATATAAAATGTCCATTTTATATGCATTTCAAATGCATAAATATAAAATTTATTCCTAAATATTTCACAATAACACTGAATTGTGTCTAGAAAAAAAAGCATGCCAAACAGAAATGTTGAGTTTATGCACTGTGCTTCACACCACAACGCTATTGACAAAACGGGCCAAATTCCACTACTGTGACCGCACCTTAAAGGACTATTTTTAATGAGTCAAAAAGACACTTGTAAGTTGGAATCAGACTGTTGCTGACTGAAACGTGAATCATTATTCAGTTATGTTGATCCAAAATAAGCCGAGACTTAGAAATATTTAATTATGATTTAACTTGTAAAAAATAGGACGGATCGAGACGGTTAGATAGAAAATAGCCTATTACTTATTTATTTTGATGTTTTTTTTAATGTAAAAACCAAGCGAATGTCGTAAGTTGACCTCAGACAACAATATAAAAAAAATTAAAAAGCCAGTTCATGACCCCTTTAAAACATGGACATATATCTTCTGTGGAAGTCAGGACTAAAAAAATGTTCGTCCAATCATTGCATTCGCTCCAAATAATTCATTATTTAAATAGTAATTCCATTATAATTGTAATATTATGTGCTTTGAGACATGAGGGTAATTTAGCGGCATCTCTCGTGATGGCGCATGGTTCGTATTAGGGGTGTAACGATTACCCTCATGTTACGATTCGATACAAATCACGATACTGAACTCACGATACGATATTATTGCGATACTCCAAGACATATGGTAAAAGGTTAACAAAAAATTTACTGTTGATTAAAATAACTTTGTTTTTCTTACTTTAATATTATATTGTGGGTTTAAATGAATAGGCTTGGACTTGGTGCTTGTAACCCAAGGACAAAATGGACACCAGAACAAAAATATTCATGATTCTGAAGCTGAAAATACAGAATTATTTTAGATGAATATGCTCTGTGACTGACTAGATATATTTAAAATAATGTTGACCACTTTTTACTAGTAACATAATACATTTGGCAATATCAGGACCCACAAATATTCCCCATTGCATTATTATACATTATAATCAACATTCAACATTATATATAGTAGTTTAATGTAGTACTGACACTAAAACTTTGAAAAAAAAAAAATTCTACTATCCACGATACATATTGTCACTATCCACGATACGTATTGTTGCATTTTTGTATTGCGATATATTGTGGCACCGATATATTGTTACACCCCTAGTCGTATGCTTTGCAGGAGGCGTGGCTTCGGAGGACGCTCTGGAGGGAGGGTGGGATCTTAATGCTTTCAAAGCTAGCTTGCTATCCTGCTAGCCCAAAATGGCCTACCCTTCCTTTGACTCTATACAGTGCAAATACTAATTGGAGGTAATTTAATAAAAAAATTAGTTCGTTATACACTCACCGGCCACTTTATTAGGTACACCTGTCCAACTGCTCGTTAACACTTAATTTCTAAGCAGCCAATCACATGGCGGCAACTCAGTGCATTTAGGCATGTAGACATGAGTCAAGACAATCTCCTGCAGTTCAAACCGAGCATCAGTATGGGGAAGAAAGGTGATTTGAGTGACTTTGAACGTGGCATGATTGTTGGTGCCAGAAGGGCTGGTCTGAGTATTTCAGAAACTGCTAATCTACTGGGATTTTCACGCACAACCATCTCTAGGGTTTACAGAGAATGGTCCGAAAAAGAAAAAACATCCAGTGAGCGGCAGTTCTGTGGGCGGAAATGCCTTGTTGATGCCAGAGGTCAGAGGAGAATGGCCAGACTGGTTCGAGCTGATAGAAGGGCAACAGTGACTCAAATAACCACCCGTTACAACCAAGGTGGGCAGAAGAGCATCTCTGAACGCACAGTACGTGGAACTTTGAGGCAGATGGGCTACAGCAGCAGAAGACCACACCGGGTGCCACTCCTTTCAGCTAAGAACAGGAAACTGAGGCTACAATTTGCACAAGCTCATCGAAATTGGACAATAGAAGATTGGAAAACGTTGCCTGGTCTGATGAGTCTCGATTTCTGCTGCGACATTCGGATGGTAGGGTCAGAATTTGGCGTCTACAACATGAAAGCATGGATCCATCCTGCCTTGTATCAACGGTTCAGGCTGGTGGTGGTGGTGTCATGGTGTGGGGAATATTTTCTTGGCACTCTTTGGGCCCCTTGGTACCAATTGAGCATCGTTGCAACGCCACAGCCTACCTGAGTATTGTTGCTGACCATGTCCATCCCTTTATGACCACAATGTACCCAACTTCTGATGGCTACTTTCAGCAGGATAATGCGCCATGTCATAAAGCTGGAATCATCTCAGACTGGTTTCTTGAACATGACAATGAGTTCGCTGTACTCAAATGGCCTCCACAGTCACCAGATCTCAATCCAATAGAGCATCTTTGGGATGTGGTGGAACGGGAGATTCGCATCATGGATGTGCAGCCGACAAATCTGCGGCAACTGTGTGATGCCATCATGTCAATATGGACCAAACTCCCTGAGGAATGCTTCCAGCACCTTGTTGAATCTATGCCACGAAGAATTGAGGCAGTTCTGAAGGCAAAAGGGGGTCCAACCCGTTACTAGCATGGGGTACCTAATAAAGTGGCCGGTGAGTGTGTGTATATATATATAACATTATTGCAGTTATGGCACACTAAAAAGCCTTCAACATCAATGACTGTTGCTAAAGTAAGAAGCTTTGCAAACAGAGAACATCAGCTCTAATCATAGATCATGACATTTTCTAAATATTCTGTCATTATTAATCAATTATTGATGATAGAAAGGTCATTTTTATTTCTTCATAAAGATAGCCAAGGACAGTGACTCATATAATATTTCCAGCAAGAGACAACACTCACTCCATTCCCTTAACTGAGAGGGTTACACTTAATCATCTTACAGACATATATACTGTACACGTTTACGAGAATTAATCCAGAAATAACACGCTTTCAAATCTCCTGTGTGCTAATGCACAGTACACTGATAAAAATGATTTTGTGGTGAAGTAAATACTACAAAAAAAAAACGATGTAATTTACATGAAAAAAGTTAGTTCAGGCAAGAATTAAAAAAAGTAAATTCTATAGTAGTACTCAATTCAATTGTGTAGAAATGAAAGCGTAAATATCAACATTATAAAATTAAGTAAAATTACTCAACTTTTCTGATACTGGTGTTCCCATCATGCACTGGGCCATGAATAATTAATGAGGTTTATTTTTCACTGTTTTCCATATGTATTTACACTATTTTATCATTGCTTTTGTTGTTAGGATTAGTAATATGCCATTTTGTGACATTTGGAGTTCATTTTCTACTTAAAATGACACATTCAAACACAAAAACGATCTATCAAATGTTCCACATTGTGTATTGTCTACCAAGTAAGGTCTGCATTCACACATTCAATTAAAAAAATTATGATGTAATGACACAAACTATATGTATTGATTACTTAAACATTTCTGAGTATATCGTATACTTAAAAAGTGTGGTCTAATTCAATGTTATATTGTTTAAGTGAAATGTGCAAAGAAAATTTAAATTAAATGAGATTAGATATTACTTTAACCTTTAATTAGCTAAATTAAAATCACTTTAATTTATTATGTTATTTTCACTTAACTTAGTTAAGTATAGTTTACTTAATTCTATGTGTGAAATATACAAAAAAAAATATCAGTGCAAAAAACTTGCCTTAAAAAAATTAGTAACTTTTACTTATTGGAAATTGTAATAATTCTGAAATTGCCATAAAATAATTATTATACTCTAAAATCTTTCCCCCACCACACTCTTAAAAACAAAGGTTCTTTACTGGCATCTTTAAAATAAATTGTAATGCAACCACAAAAGGGTTTTTACAGTGGAAAACGGTTATTTTACTCACAATGAGAAAAACTGAATGGTTCTTTGGGGAATCAAACCTTTATTTTTAAGAGTGTGGTAGTGGCCATTCGTCCCACATTCCTGTTCACCCCCCGTTCGTTCTTGTGCACCTGAGAATCAAGTCACCCGGGGTGTGTGTGATTCGCTCAGGCGTTGTGCTTTCTGATGAGGTCACTGACCTTGCTGATAGAGGAGGCGGGTCCTGATACAGGGGAGGAGAGGAAGGCGGCGACACAGACTGTGGGAACCAGGAGATGGGGACTGTCCATTTTGTATCTATTACACTAAATAGAAAAGCATTTTTCCATCATAACATGAGAAAATCCTTAAAAAAGTACCAGGAAACAAGTTTTACATGCCTTAACTGTCTCTTAATCTAAAGCAGAAAAGCAAAAATAAAATAAGAGATAAAAGAGGGAAGGCGGGAACACATTTAAATCCCCTGTCCCACAGTGAAGATGACACCAGATAATATATATCAAAGATAGGATTTTATTTACAAAAAATATCATACAAACAAAACAACACACTAACTAATTTTGGGTAGATTATATATATATCCCTCTATCTGTCTGTCTGTCCATCTCTCTATCCGTCTGTCTATCTGTCTGTGTACATCTCTCTGTCTTTCTGACTGTCTGTAAATCTCTCTATCCGTCTGTCTGTTCCGTTTGTCTGTCTGTCTCTCTCTGTCTATCTATCCGTATGTCTCTCGGTCTCTCTGTCTGTCTGTCTGAGTGACTGTCTGTCTATGTCTTTCTGCCTTTCTGTCTATCAGTCTGACTGTCTGTCTATCTATCTTTCTATCTGTCTGTCTGTCTGTCTATCTGTCTGTCTGTCAATCTATCTGTCTGTCTGTAGATGTATATCTGTCTCTCTATATGTATTTCTGTCTGACTGTCTGTCTATGTCTTTCTGCCTGTCTGTCAGTCTGTCTGTCTGTCTCTCTCTCCGTCTGTCTGTCTGTATATCGTCTGTCAGTCTGTCTGTCTGTCTGTATATCGTCTGTCTGTCTGTAGATGTATTTCTGTCTCTCTAAATGTATTTCTGACTGTCTGACTGTCTTTCTGCCTGTCTGTCTATCAGTCTGTCTGTCTGTCTCGTCTCTCCGTCTGTCTGTCTGTATATTCGTCTGTACTATCTATCTATCATCTGTCTGTCTGTCTGTATATCGTCTGTCTGTCTGTCCATCTATCTGTCTGTCTGTCGATGTATTTCTGACTGTCTGACTGTCTGTCTGTCTATGTCTTTCTGCCTGTCTGTCGATCAGTCTGTCTGTCTGTCTCTCTCTCCGTCTGTCTGTCTGTCTGTCTGTATATTGTCTGTATATCGTCTGTATATCTCTCTATCATCTGTCTGTCTGTTTGTCTGTCTGTCTAGCTCTATCCGTCTGTCTCTTGTCTGTCTATCTATCTGTATGTCTGTCTGTTTGTCTGTCTGTCTGTCTGTCTCTCTATCTGTCTCTCTATCTGTCTGTCTATATGTATTTCTGTCTGTCTGTGTCTATCAGTCTGTCTGTCTTTCAGTCAGTCTGTCTGTCTGTATGTATTTCTTTTAGTCAGCCTGTCTGTCTGTCTATCTATCTATCTATCTATCTATCTATCTATCTATCTATCTATCTGATCTGATCGATCTATCTATCTATCTATCTTTCTATCTGTCTGTCTATCCGTCTGTCTATCTCTTTCTGTCTGTCTGTCTGTCTGTCAATCTGTCTGTCTATATGTCTGTCTGTCTGTCTGTCTGTCTGTCTGTCTGTCTGTCTGTCTGTCTATCTGTATCTATCTGCATTAAAAACAGGTTACTTCAAAAACAAAAATTAAAATTTTCAGGAAAAGTCAGGAAAAAATAATACTGCAAATAAATTCAATACAAATGTATGATTCCACCAGTTTTGGTCTGTGACACAAAAAGTGTAACGTTCTTCTAAGTTGCATTCGAATTGAAAATAGAACAAAAGTGTTTTTAAGCTCCAGTGGTCTTTGATCCATTACTGTTATTTCCTCATGTTTCCACACTCTCTCTGGCATTACGTGGAGGTCACTCGTGTAACTCGGTCGGTATCTGTGACCGCTCCCTCTGACTCAGTGTGAGCAGCCAACCACAGACCCAACATCAAATTGAAACTTTTATACGTTTTCAGAAACATCAGTGAATAATCCCGAAAAGCCCCTAACACTCTTAGGGTACACACAACATGCAATGATGCAAACTCTATTTCATTATTCCATATTAAATATCATCAGTAACTCCAGCCAGACAATGGTGTATTTGCTCATTTAGACGCATAAGATCTGCCTCCTGTACCCCCAGCTTTGAGCTTTTCAAGAGAAAACAGTAAGGAAAACCTACACCGCACTTAAAAGATATATTGAATTCCCAGAAGAAATATCCAAGGATGGGACAACGGAATTGCCTTGACCTGAGAGACACGCATAAATCCCTGGAGAGGAATACAAGTAACCGTCAAGGTGGTCCCATACTGGTGCTCGAAATATAATACTATCATCTAACTTTTCAGAAACCATCACCCTTGTTGTTTTATGTGTCCAAGGCCAGGTTTGCTTTAATCTTTTAATTGCAAGATTGATAACCGGATGTTGGAAGAATTACACAGACACTGAGATAGAGCTTGTTTAGGGCCAGATGACTTATGTGACTCATAAACTTTAAACCCAGAATGACCTGCTGAATGCAGAATGCTTAAGCTTTTACATACCTTACACTTGAATTCGGTGCCAGTAATTCATGTCTGTACTTTTGGTAAGAAATGCAAGCATGTGAACCTAAAGGTTAACAAATGTAAGCAATGTTTTAAACACAGAAAATAAAGCTGAACTGTAGCCTATGCAGTCTGATCAAGTGGAAATGAGTGGGAAAGATATTTCATATTCTAAAGGAAGTTCATATTTACCTTGTTATGGTGCACTCAGCAAGTTTTTCTCATTCGGTATTTTTACTCAAAGAAGTTAATATTTGAAAAAGAAATAAATAAGAAAATACTTTGATGTAACATTATCTCATCAATACAGTAAAAATTGACAACATAAATGCATCTTCCAAACCATATCTTTTACTTTATAGACATACACTTTGTAAAACCGTAGTTATATAGGCCTAATAATGGTTTATATTTTAGATTTGTCGGGACAGATTTCGTGGGAAATTGGCTACGTCATGTCGTTCGTGACACGAAAATTCGCTGAAGCAGAACGTTTTTTTTTTTCGTTTTTTTTTCATTGTGTCTGCGATGAAACCGTGGGACAGAGCCGTTGTAATATCGTATTTGTCGGCTCTGGCCATGGATAATTCAAAATGAAAAACCTCTGGGAATCACCTTTTGTAAAGAAAAAACGAATTTATTTTGTCCATCGCGCTGATAAGATGTCCTTTTTTTCTGATAAGATGTTCCTGTCTCTGTGTAGAATCGTAAGACCGGCGTCTTACAGTAAACCACATTCTTCCGCGCAGAGGAGCAGAGCCGAAGCACAAACATGTTCTTCCCGAGATGCTATTTCGTTTATTTTTTAACCACTAGAGGGCTACAAATTACGTACAGTATTTAAATCCGTGCTCATTTTTTTAAAGCTACACTGTGTGATTTTTACCCCATCTAGTGGTGAAAAGGTATATGACCATCCAGTGAATATTAGTTTCTGTTCCTCTCAATTCTGATTTGGTTTTAACTCCTGACGGTGGCCAATGTAGTCCAAGATTAACATGGCTTCCAGTTCAACCTCGTCCATGAGTGTTAACTCAAACGTAAACGTGAAAGGCAAAGCTCGAATTAACGGGTATGTCCCTCTTTGGCTAATGTACTTTCAAGATGGAGGGGCAACATGGCGACCGACATTAGAACCCCTTACCCGTATGTATTTTCAATGGCATATTATACACTCACGAGAATACTTTATTACTTGAACGAAGTAAATATACATTAATGAGCACATATATTTTTGAAAGAACTAAGTGTTTTTAGCTAAGAATAAACTAAAAGAGTTACACAGTGTAGCTTTAAATCCAGTCATTTCAGTACTTGAGATCACATGAATTATGCCAAATTCTCCTTACTTTATGTTTAATAAAATGTGCGTTTCTATTCGATTTTATTTAAAATGAAAGCTTAGATGTGCTTTTGTGCGGTGCCAGTGCTGCCGTAGCAGTATAAGGTGTCAGTACAAGTCAATTTCAGCACAAGCCGTGCAACACAACAAAAAAATAAAATAAATAAAAAGTAAAACCCTAACACCAAAAAGGACCTTAAAAGTAGTCTGTAGTCCTTTCGACTTGTGCACTGTATCTTCCTTCGGTAACAATGAGCTCGACTGCTATTTAAAAAAGTAAATAAATAAACAAATTTGATTAAAATAAAAATTCAATAAATAAAATAAAAAATAACAATAATACTGATTAAAACAAAGAAATAATCAAAAAGGCTAGATAAAATTAAACAAATATGCCTATAATACATAGCCTACTGTCTATCTATAGCCTAGGGAGAAAAAAAATCATGTAACTTCACTTCAATAATATTAAACACATTATTATACATAGTTGCCTTATCATTTTTTTTAGGATGGGGGTCCTTCACATGAGGATGACCATATTATATATAAAAACTTTATTACAGGCTCTATGCCCAATAAAAGGACATACACCACACAGAAAGAAAAAACAAACAAACATAATACACCCCTTTTCACAATAATCTTAAAAGGCACTAATACCAATGCTTCCATATGTGTACAATATAGGTGTATATTGAAGGACCTGTGGCTTCTAAAATATTGGACAGTATAAACTTACATTGTATGAAGATCCTTCTTTTGTGTTTCACTGAAATAAGTGACATGGAGAAAAAGAAATCTAGAAAAAGTTTATGGGCATTGACTTTCATTGTGTATTTTTGGTGTATTATAAGTCAATGGGGGCCCATGAACAGTTTGGTTGCCCATATTCAAAATATCGAAAATATCGTCTTTTGTGTTCAGCAGAAGAGAGACCTCAATACAGGCTTGTAACAACTTGAGGGTGAGTAAATTATGACAGAATTATTTTTTTGTGTGAACTATCCCTTTAAACCTGTGACCCGGAAGTGCGCTAACATAACCGGCAAATATACACATTCTCTTCCGGCCTGTGAATCTAGGCTGCGAGCGTGGATTCTCATCTGTGCTCTTAAAATAATACAATAATGAGCGTACCGGCGTTTATTGACATAACGGAGGAGGACCAGGTATGTTCTAAGTGATTTACAAGCAGTTTTACGTCGTTACACACGTAATTCAGCCAAGTAATAGGCCGATAGTGTAATCATGCTTTCAGATGCTAACATATGTTAGCCTTTAGCTTGTCTCGATACTTACAACGGATTGGCTCCGTTATTACCAATTTAACCGACAGAAATAGATTTAAATGTGTGCATATTTATGATTACAAATGTGTTTGAGTAAGCTTGGATATTTGGTTTTGTTGAGTTTGACACTCCCTGCTAATGTGAAACATCAGTCACGCATCTACTGTCTGACAACAGAAATCTCTCAACACACAAATGTGACACCGTTTGTACCTCACTATCTCTTCAGGGGCTGGATGCTGTTTTGTTCAGACAAGCATGTGTTTGCTGATGTGATTTCATTGTTATTTATGTTGTGTCCCTCATTTGCAGGCGTCAGAGCTCCGGTCCTATCTGAAATCTAAAGGAGCTGAGATCTCTGAGGAGAATTCAGAAGGAGGCCTCCATGTTGATCTGGCACAGATCATTGAAGCCTGTGACGTCTGCCTCAAGAGACGATGATAAAGGTATGAAATAGCTGAAGTTAGAGAGCTTTGAAGCTAAAATACAAAGAAATACTGTTTAGAAGAACATTTTCAAGCGCTCTCTGTTCCTCTGCAGATGTTGAGAGTGTGATGAACAGCATTGTGTCCTTGTTGCTGATTCTGGAGACGGAGAAACAGGAAGCCCTCATTGAAAGTTTATGTGAGAAGCTGGTGAAGTTTCGTGAGGGTGAACGGCCCTCGCTCAGGATGCAGCTGTGAGTGCTTTTCATTCAATTTGAGAACTTGCTATCTCTATTTTTTGTTCATTTTGCTTTTATTATACTCTTTATTCAGCTTGAGCAATCTGTTCCACGGTATGGATGAGAACACCCTGTGAGGCACACCGTGTACTGCAGTCTGATTAAAGTGGCAGCCACCTGCAACGCCATTGCGTTCATTCCTACAGAGCTGGACCAGGTACACACACCAGCATGATGCAGAACTGATCAGTGGGTCTCATTCATGAAACACAAGCAGAACGAATTTTTGTGTAAATCGTGTGTAAAGTGGTTCTGGCGTAAATTTTCGGATTCATTAAAATGTTCGTATTTTCCAAATGTTAGTTGGTACGCAATAAATCTACACCTGCTCCCAGCCACGCGTAAATGGTGCGCTTAACATCCAAACGTTTTGCTCATTAATAAGGCTGCATTTTAATTCACCTTAATCGGGTACATATTTAAACAGTATTTTGAATATATAGTAATATAGTAATTACATACGGTTTTTCTTTTTACTTCTATTTTGAGAGCCAGTAATTTATGGAAGCTTGTTTCCGCCACTGAATAAAAAAAATAAAAAATAATTGTGACTTTATCACACAATTGTGTGTTATAAAGTCAGAATTGCGTGATATAAAGTCAGAATTGCGTGATATAAAGTCAGAATTGCGAGATATAGTCGCAATCCTGAGAAAATAGACAGAAGTGTGACTTTTTATTCACAATTCTGACTTTTTCTCACAATTGTGAGTTTACATCTCTCAATTGACTTTATTTCCCAGAATTGCGAGATGTAAAGTCAGAATTGCGAGATAGAATAGTCGCAATTACCTTTTTTTTTCATTCTAAGGCGGAAACAAGCTTCCATAAGTAAAAGCAGATCTGGTGATCGATGCGGTCCTTTCTCCAGTTTGAATATGATTTTTCCGAAGTAATCTAATTCTTTTTTTTTTTTTTTTGCTGTCAAGCTTAATGTTGAACCATTTTCTTCTCACTTCTGGGACTGTTTGATTAACAGATGAAACTCCATTAACTGCATCTGTAATATGCTGCCAAGCTTTCTTTTTAGGACCTGATAGACCACTATATACGCTTAAAATAAAATTGGCATTTTGAATGAAATTCTGATAATAAAACTTCGATTTCTGCATCTGAGAAATCTTTCTTTTTCATTTGCATTCATGTTATTGTATGCCGTATATATATAGATGTCAGTTGGATATAATGGGCGGGGTTTATGGTAATTGAGAATGACCGTGCACGCGCATCCCATTTACGACTGAATTGGAATTCACTAACACACACATTTCACTATCACATCTGATGTTTGCGAAGTATTTGTGGATCAGGAGAAGAGTTTTCGGAACGGTCTTTCACGCGCAAATCACTCTCATCATTCACTCGCAGATTCACTCGAATGTTTCATGAATGAGACCCCAGTGTTTTCCTTTTTCCCGCTTAATCTCACACAAGATGTTTGGGGAATGTCACAGAATCAAATGTCCAGCTCATATTTCATCTCAAAACCTAACACAAATGAATAAGGGTCTTATCAAGCGAAACGCTCGCTCATTAAAAAAAAAAAAAAAAAAAAAAAAGTTTAGCATTTATAAGCTCAAATGCTCGCCTTGCTCTGTTCTGTGATGCGCATTCGCGTGATCTCCTGGTTCGTAAACTCGTTTATCAAAATGAATAAATCTTTTTTCGGGTCATTTGTTTCATTCAATGACTCAGAAAAAGATGTGAAAAAAAAAATTTATTTGTGAGATTAACCTATATAGCCATCCTTAGCTTTACATCCCTTAGAACTGCTTGTTTCTCTTAGTTTCACAGTATTGATGTAATTATTCCCGACAATAGAAAGTGAAGTCGTGAAGCTTGATTGGTGTTTTGTGTCTTATGCAGGTGCGGAAGTGGATCACAGACTGGAATCTGAACACAGAGAAGAAACACACTCTGCTCCGTCTGGTGTATGAAGCGCTGGTCGACTGCAAGAAGAGGTGCCTGCTCTCAAAGGTTTTAGGTGTCCAGGCATTGTGGGTATTGCTTATTTGACCTTTCTCTTGTGTGTTTCAGCGATATGCTGCAGCTAAAGTAATGGTGGAGTTGTTGGGCAGTTATACAGAGGACAATGCTTCACAAGCCCGAGTGGATGCACACAGGTATGGCTTTCTCTTTTCACTTCAACCGTTTGATTCGCTCAGTTTTTGATCTGTTGTCTTAGAGAATAACACATGTGGCCTGCTTTCCCAGGTGCATCGTCCGAGCCCTGAAAGACCCAAACACCTATCTGTTCGACCATCTCCTGATTTTGAAACCGATTGCGTTTCCTGGAGGGAGAACTCATCCATGATGTAAGAAAATAAAAAAGTTATTATTACATATTTAAATCGTCAAAGCCTCTGGAGTAAATGCCTTTGTCTCCTTCTAGCTCCTCACTATCTTTGTCAGCGCGAAGCTTGCTGCATATGTGAAGTCTTACCAGAGCAACAAAGACTTCATTGCAGTCTCTCGGTGAGTACAGTCTAAAGTCTTTACAGTCATAACCATGATGACACTCTTAACACCGAGTCCTAACCAGATGCGATGCGCGCGATAAATCATAGTTTTTGTCCCAATAAGCCACGTCAGTGAAACGTGACGATTCCATTCTAGAAACAGTTTCTATTCTAATAACATATAAAATATGGCGATCTCAGATGATGGTTATGTGCTTAGTTTCTAATGTGAGTTTGAATATCATTTTGCATGACCTTTTATAGCCACACTGTAAGTGACAATGGATAATTCAACTCAGATCTTGAAAATAAAGGAAATAAGAACTGTCAAACAAGTCTATTCCATGACAAACACTGTCAGTCACTCAGTTTGTGTTTAATAATGTTAAAATGGTTATTATTTATCAAGAATGTGTATGTGGATTTCGATATTTTCTGACCTTTCTGACTCGCTTGAATGGTGTAAATCTGAGTTAAAAGTGGTTGGGTGAGGCTGGTTATTGTATTATATTGAAATCGTGAATAGTAATGAAAACAATAACTTTTTTAATAACATGCATACATTGTAATATATTATGAATAATATACTACAGATCTTTAAAGTTTATTTGCAATGGATTATTGCAATACTATATTTCTTGATCAAAGTATTTTTAATAATAATGATGTTTTTTTTGGGGGGGGGGGTAATATTAATTTTATAATTGTGTTATAATAATCAAATTATATAATTTATCAATTATTTTTTGTTAAATGTACTACTACTGTTAAAGGGATAGTTTACTTTGAAATTAATTTTTGGTATGTTTTATCTTACCTCAAGGGCATCCAAGATGTAGGTGTCTTTGTTTCCACAGTATTTTCAATTTTAATATTTTTAGGTCACATCGTTCTTGTCAGTCATATAATGGAGGTCTATGGTCACCACCTCAAAGAGAATGCACAGAGAATTCCAAATTAAACATGATTTAATGAGTCATAAATGTAATTACACATTAATGGCCTAAGACACAAAATGAGCGGTTTGTGTGAGATAGATACTTCTCTGTGCATGCTCTTTGAGGTGGTGACCATAGACCTCCATTATATGACTGACAAGAACGGTTTGACCTAAAATTATCAAAATTGAAAATACTGTGGAAACAAAGACACCTACATCTTGGATGCCCTTGAGGTAAGATAAAACATATAAAAAAAATCAATTTTAAAGTGAACTATCCCTGTAATTAGTTTTAAGGAGTGTTCATATTTAAAATAACATTTCATAAAAATGTCATTTCTCTTCTGTCCGTTGCTGGTCCTCTTTCATTTGTTTTTAAATGCACTGGACTGTTCAGGCACGCACACGCGTCTGGAGTCTCTGTTACTGTTGTGTCGCTGGACTGGTGGAATTTGAGTCTCAGCAGTTTCAGTTCTTTTAAAAGGCAAACGTTAATTAGAGCAAAATCCTCCCTGCCATTGACCAGCGACAGCCAACTCAGACCAGTCCTGATGAAGTGTTGATCTAACAGTGAGAGCCCGCTGCACCTCCCTCTGAACTCTGAAGGAAATGGCTCATTGACCTTCTACTCATTTTGATTATTTTATAATTAATATAAACAGATTTTCTGTTGAGAAGGTGAAACTATTTATGGTCAAAGTCAGCAGGAATCTCTTTCACCCACATCCAATGACAAGAATAAGATAAAAGAAAATCCCCAGTTGTTTGATTACATTAAGACTTACATTTTTTGTATTTAGTTTTCTGAAATGATAGGTTTAAATATGCAAAAAAACAAACATCTAATAAATATGGACCAATTTGAATAAAGATATCCAGAATATATATCTGAACATTGGATAAAGCCAGGAATGTTTTAAGAGATTTTTTCACTCCATAAATTAGAGAATACTGTCAATCCATTTTCATGTTTTCAGGAATATAATTTTGTATAAAATCAAGCATATGTTAAAACTGTAAAGTTTGGTGTATGTAAGTCCTGCTGGAATGGAGATTTATGGCTCAGTGCAGGAAAAAAAAAACTCTTTAAAGATATGTATTGTAATTGAAATCTACAGATGCAAATAGATAAAGACTTATAGTACAATAAAATAAAAACAAGTGGATTTTGTAAGTTTTCTGGCCAAATAGCCCAAAATATAATTTTTTCCCATTCTATCAGAAGCTTTGCGAACGATCTAATTGAATGACCAACAGTAAAATGTTTTGTTAAAAGACTTGATTTTAGTCATTGCCTATAAAATATGGCAAGAGAATGTTAGTCATTTATTTGCAACAATAAAAAAATAACTGTTAATAAAGTGCTAATGTAGAATTTTGTTCTTAAAACAGTGTCATTATGTGACCTGTTCAAAGCACGGAAGTGACACAACTAACTAAGGGATAATCCAGGGCTAGCTGTGCATTTGATAGTTCTTAATGCACGACTTGAAGCGGAGTTTTAATGCACAACATTATAATTGTAATTTGCCAGCATTAAAGCTGTTACAGCATTAAATTACGGTTATTTTCGTCAGGTATGGCTCGTTAGGTCTAGCATTCTGCCCGCTTTTAATCAGACACAGAGATAAAGTAGTGCGTTTAATTTAATTACATTTATTTCAATTAATGATTACAGCATTTATTTGAATTAATTGTCGAGGAGAGAGAAAGGACGAAATGAGTGTGTGAATTACCTGCGTCTGTTCAGCATCTCTCCCCTCGTTGCTAAAAAAATACTATGTAGTGATTCAGTAACAAAGCTATTTTATTAATAAGAGACCCGGTGCATTCACATTAGCCGTCTGTGTTAATGCATCTTCATTTACTTTGCTTTTGGCAGAAGTTGAAAAATTTAAACTTTTCAAGGCATCAGCCAATCAGATCGCCTTTATAGAAATGCCCTAGCATGTTCCAGTCTAAGCTGGAAGTAATGGGCTGGCATGGAATGGATTTGCTTTTGTCACTATTAGTTGCGATCAGCACCAAGCTTGAGTGCAGCGTTGATGACAAGTTTCTGCGCTCCTGAATGATTCTGTCTGTGCAGAACTGAAGTGACCTTCAATGAAAACATGCTTTAAAATAGAATGGTGGTAAAACGAACTGCACACCTTCCAGCCAATCAGAATTGAGTATTCGGACAGACCATGGTACTGTGCTTTAAGGATGAAACTACTGTTACTGAATGCTTGGCGTTGTGTTTTCAGGTTTGTCTCATGAGCAGAACATGGCAAAAATGAGGCTGTTGACGTTCATGGGCATGGCAGTAGAGATGAAGGAGATCTTATTTGACACCATGCAGCAGGAGCTGCAGATCGGTGCTGAAGATGTGGAGGCCTTCGTCATTGACGGTATGTAAAATTAATGTTTAAAAAACCTTGTTATTGGACATAAACGCATACTTTTATACATATTGTGTTTTTCTGTCAATCTCCAGCTGTTCGAACCAAAATGGTCTATTGCAAGATCGACCAGACACAGCGGAAGGTTGTGGTGAGGTAAGTCGGTGTCTTCTTTCCATTTTCAACACACTCAAAACAGGAGTTCTCAAGTCTAGTCCTTATAAAGTAGTTTAATAAAACATTTATATTCATATAAAACATATTAAGGCTTATGATGCTATTTTAAAAAGTCATTAATTTGTTTATTAGATGTAATAGAAACATGCTAAATCAAAAAACATTATTTTTCACATGCCATACATTATTGCAGCTTCACTTTTCCCAGTCTGACTGAAACGCGCTGATTTCTATAAAGCTCTTCCTTCCGAAATTCACAGAATGCTCTGATTGGCCAGTTTACCCAGTGCGTTGTGATTGGCCAAACACCTCGTGACTTTTGAAAATTTTGAAGAAAAAATGGTCTAAAAAGAAAATCACATACCCGATTTTTTAAAAAGCATTATATGCAACAGTCATTATATAGTTAAGTGCTTTGAATATGACCATTTATTAGGGCTGCACGATAATGGTAAAAAATGGCATTGCGATATTTTATGTTTCCGCAATATTAGAACTAGGGATGGGCATTTTTCTAAAATATTGCATTCGAATATTCGGGCTCATAAAAATCGAATATTCGAATATTCGTTTATTTAAATTATGTTTAACGAAAAAGACGTTATTTTAAGTTTTTTTTACGTTTTTGTCACCATTTCTGGACAAGCTTACAATTAGGCAATACACAACAAGCTTACAATAGTAATTAAAGTTTTCTTTTAGTTGAAAACATTAAACAGTAGGCCTATGAGTAAACAAAATATATATATAAAAAAAGCATTATTAAAAGCATGCTCAAGCAGCGCGAGCGGAAAAAAACCCCTAATAAAGCAGATTGCGTCAGATATCGTACAGAACGTACACCTATACACACACACACGAGTCAGCAAATGACTGAATATCGTGTTTATATTGTTTCACGTTTATGTTGAGAAAACAATAATATCTAACGTTACATGCAGGGGCGTCGCCGGACGCCAGCACTTTATATGCTCGAGTGAGAAAAGACGCCGCGCTGACAGACGTTTCAGAGAACGGTGTTTCTAACAGCACTTTGCATTTTCTGTTCTTAAACCGGTCTCCCCCAACGAAACTTAAAATAAGTGTGTCTCAAAATCATTTTGCTATTAGATAAGTTAACATCTTTGATCACGCGGGGTCCAGCTGCGCTTACCTGCAGTTGCGATGCAGTGATGAACAGCTGTCTTTCCTCACTCGACTGTTTGGATTTCATGTGATTTCTCATGGTGATGATATCATAACTCAGATTAATTAGTTAATTTGATCAAAAGTCATTCCGTTTAGTAAGATCCTTTTCAAGTAATGTTTATTCCCAACTTCACGAGGCAGACGACACCATTATGTGATCAAATACAGACAACTTGTTAACACACTCCACAGCGCCATCCAGAGCATTTAATTGTAACTGCGAGTTAGTTCTTTAGGATTTATCATGGACTCACTGCATTTACGGCCAGCAAAGCAACGTATTCAAAATTCGAATAGTATTTTATTTTTCGAATAATAATTACATATCGAATATTCGAAAATTCGAATATTCGTGCACATCCCTAATTAGAACAATTTCCCCAGATGACTTGAATAGCTCTATTTGGAAAGAATGAATCATTCTAGAATGACTGGGGTGGTTTTGTCATGGAGTAAATCCCCATAGAAACTAATATTAATTGAATATTTACTAATGTTGTTAACAGGTTATGTTAACAGGATGCTGCACATTAGTGGTGGTTGAGGAGATTCCCCTTCCCCCTATATAAAGCACTTTGAGTGCAGAGAAAAGCGCTATATAAATGTAATGAATTATTATTATTAATGTAATTAACTAGACTTTAATAAATGGAACCTTATTGTAAAGTGTTTCCGATTTATGTCTCTTTAGTTCAGTGTTGAATAGATCAGTTTTAACCATTCATTAAAGTAAATCGGTTCAAATGAGTCATTAGTTCGTGAATCGGACGTGTCATTAACAGACTGGTCATTAACGGACCACCACGCCACACGTTGTGTGATTATCCAGGCAGGTTAGAACATCGCACAAGATTTGTCAACACAGAAAACATTTCATCACTGGATATCATTTTTTATAATTATTGAAAGTGTGGTTTATGCAATGTCATCTGAATGTGTGGAACGGCAATTCACAACCAGTGGTAGTTCAGAAAAAAACAGAACTTCTGACCTTTTACCGTCATGTATTCTCAAAGATATTCAGTCAACTCAAATCATTGATATACGCGAGTGCGGGAGAGAGAGCAAGGCAGTTTGAAGACGGTGAAAGTGAAGTCATCATCATCTGCATCACTCACATCATCGGTCAAGCTTTGGCGGGACAAAAATGCGCTTTAGTAAGGCTGACAGAAAACGCAACGAAAACGCACAATGATGTTTAAACTGACAGGACTTGCAAATTGATAAACTCTCACACTATGATGGTTAAACTTTGCATTTTAAACGCGAATCACAAGCGTTACGGGCCGGGGAGCTGCTGGCACGTAGCCTAGTGATCACGAATCACGGATTAACTACGATCCTAAGTGACATCGCGCGTCCTTGCGATGTGACTATCGTGGATGCGCACATCGCGATATCGATGTTAAAGGGATACATCGTGCAGCCCTACCATTTATATTTAATAGAAATTTAATGTTTATATTCCAGGCCTGTATTTGAAAAGCGCTGCTGTGATTGAATAAGTTGTATTGATCCACAGCAGGTGTAGTACTGATGTGATTGTGTTTCTGTCTCTCTTGTAGCCACAGCACACACCGCACCTTTGGCAAACAGCAGTGGCAGCAGCTCTTCGACACACTCACCTCCTGGAAACAGAATCTGTCCACCGTAAAGAGCAGCCTTCAGACGCTCTCTCCCACTGCCTGACACAGCAGGTTCAGTTTTTATATACATCTAATAAACGACTCATGAAGACCATTGTTGATCGTGCACAGTTTTTCTTTTAATCTCACTTTACTGTAGGGCTGTAATCAACCAAAGAAATCCTTAGTCGACCAAGGTCTTGTCCTGCGCGACGATTAGTCGACTAAAAAAAAAAAAAAACGGATGTTTTGATTGAACATTTTTTAAACAATTGTCATAGAGCATTTATAAAACAACAACGAAAAAACATCGAAAATAAATAAAACTATAATAATAATACAATTCTTTGAAAATTAAGTGATTTTTTTTAACTGCAAGTGAGGAGCTCTGTCCTTGGTCTATAGTGACCGTCACAATCGCGCACCTGATCACACCACACGCTACAAAATAATATAACACTATCTGCCACATAATGAAAAATTCTAACAAAAGCTCTCGTTTATACAGGCTGTATTCTTCTTTACTTACAAAGCTATGGGTTAACTTTTGTCAAGCCGATCTGTTAGGCGTTTTAAAACAACAGACAAAATAGCCTATAAAACAATCTGAAATCTAGGCTGTGTTGTAAGATAGCATATAAGTTTAATTTCGTTTTGTTACATTATTTAGGCTACTTTCAAATGAGTCAAGTGTACAAATAAAAACCTATTAGAAAACAATCTATTGAGTCAGTATGATAAAGCCGTTAAAAGAGCTGCTCACGTCTTTTGCGCGCTCAAGTTCGATTTCAAATAGGCACGCGATGTGCGCGCTCATAATGGAGCAACGCAGTCGCCACCGTCGCCTACCTCCACAAACATGTAGCCAGACAAAAGATTTAGATTTCTTGGACATTCTGTCGACTAAAGTAGCGTGAACTGAATTAATACAGCAAAATTACCTACCGGTACATCCCTTACTGAGCGCGAGCAGCAGCGCAGCCAGTAGGTGCGGTTCCCGAGTGTGTTATGTGTGTGCGCTAAACTGTGGCGCAGTTACAAGAAATAGCCTAAATTAAAGCATTTAAAGATGGGGATAAAACATAGGCTAATAATATTTAGAATACAGTAATAAATAACTGCTTTATAAAGGAATAAATATCAAGGAGTAAATCATTGAAAATGTATTTCTATTGGCAAAAAAAAAAAATGCGACTGGTCGACCAATAAGAATTTCAGTCGACCAAGACGGTATTCGACTGATTAGTCGACTAAACGACTAAAGTTGACAGCCCTACTTCACTGTCAGTGCTGTATGAAGGATGATGGGCAGTCAGATGGTCATCGTTGACAATTAACATTTTGACCAGCTGAATGAACATCCCACTTATTACATCAAATAAGTGTACATGCGTTATTGATCTGGTAATAAATAATACAGATCCTCTTAGGTGCACACAAATGTTTAGCATTTAGTGTTATGGGCAGTGTTGGCATGGCATGTCAGTCGATCAGTGTTCGGATGTACACATGAATACAAAAGTATATTTTAGTTCCTTCATCCGAGCCTCTGAAGAAACAATGGATTAATTTTATTTTCTCTAGATATTTTCAAACATTTCACCGACGACTGTTTCCTCAACTTGCCAAGAGCTGGCCTCGGCTCGAGCTGATGTGTTGTTGTTCAAGTTCAGACAGGTAATCTTTCACTTTAAAATCGTTCAATACTGTTTTTGGATCAGTAAGTCAGGACAGTGATTAAAAATCAACTTCACATCGTTTCTTTTAGTAGGATGAAAAAAATCTTGGTAACACTTTACAATAAGGTTCATTTATTAAACATTAGTTCATGCATTAACTAACATGAACTAACCATTTGTTACTGTATTTGTTATTCTTTGTTAACGTTAGTTAATACAAATCTAGCTGTTCATTGTTTGTTCATGTTAGTTCACAGTGCATTAACTAATGTTAACAAGATTTTAATAAAGTATTAGTAAATGTTGAAATTAACATTACCAAAGATTAACAAATGCTGAAGAAGTATTGTTCATTCTTTGTTAATGTTAACTAATGTAGTAACTAATGAACCTTATTGTAAAGTGTTACCAAAATCTTATTTAAATTGTGAATTATATACAGAAAGAAAGCGATCAAAGAACAATCACAGCGCGAGTTTATCTGGACACTTGCCAAACTTGTTATGAATTCAATGACGCACGCTACACTGCACAACGAAGCTCGAATCGTGAATCTTGATAGCTGTAATAGTAAAACCCATAATTTGAGATTTAGAGCGTCTTCACGTGTAATACATAGCTATTTCATATGCAAGCCTCTCAGCCAATCACAGCAGAGGCCGGTTACACACAGCAGACATGCCCCTTCAATCAGAGTGTTCAAAGCAGAGGCTAAAATCAGGCTAGGAAAAATGCCTTTATTTCCAAATTATGACTATTTTTGACCTAAAAAAACATACTAACATTATAAGGGCAACCCAGGAAACATAAAATAATTTTAAAAAACATTCTAGGGCACCTTTAAATATTGTCAGGTAAAAGTCAACACATTTTCAGCCCAGCTGATTTTGACGCTGAACACTAGAGCATGTGTTGAGAGAAGAACATGGTATTAATGAACGGCAAAACCTTCCCTTCTCCATTTGCACTCACTATCCCAGGTTAACAGTTCAGGCTCAAATGATGTGTTGTGTGAGGTTCACCAGTTATCTCTCCTTTTCTCTATCCACTGTGTCCAATTTCACTACCCCGTTTTATCATGATCTGATACAGGTTGAATCATATTTCTGCTGAGAAGTCTGTAGGTAATGTTTCTTATCTCTCTGATTATATGGCCCCACAAAATATAGGCCCTTAGAAATGGATTTCATTGCATGGATGAATGAAGTCTGTTTTCCTCAAGTTCTCACAGGTGTAGTTCATCATAATCGCATTAAAATAACACCACATGATCCTGTAATAAAGTGTGGGTGGGTAGCACTGTTGTCTCACAGCAAGAACGTCCCCGGTTCCTGTCCCGGCTGAGCCAGGAGGTCTAGAAACATGCAGTATGGATGAATTTTAGATGCTAAATTGTCAGTAGGTGTGAAGATGTGTCTGTTACTACGCCCTGAAAGTATGTACTCTTTTTGTGAAGAAAAAGTGCATACTTTTGAGTGTGTGGCAAAAAAGTAGGCAAGCTTTGGGACATACTATCACGTCATCTTTAACGGACGGCTCTGTCGCGTGCTGCGTGCATCCTGTCACCATAAACTGCCCTGTCAATCATCTCATCACAGTTAAAATACTACATTCAATCTAATTTGATTTCCTACTGTATCGGAGCACGTTAATCTGCCAGTCGTGGGTCTTTCATGCGTTTACTTTCCTCGTGTTTTGCAATTTGAATATAATGATGCATTTAAAAAGTAATGGCTAAACGCATCCTTACAAAAGTTCACAATGCTGCTGCAGATGCAATATAATGTGGAGAACATTAAATAAATAAATTTTCGTTAGGTTAGATAGTGATAATCACTCAAACCTCTTTATCTAAACCTCTCAACATAACCGCGGGACTCGCGCGCTCTGTGTCTGTAGTTTTTTAACACTTTTTACTGGTGTTTGTAGTTCTTACCATAGACCTCGTCCAACGCGGCAAAGGGTTGTGGGCAATATCAGCCGTTAGAGTGTGCATCGATCTACACTTCGGATTCTGACCGGAAAAAGTAGACCATCCGGGTATCTTTGAAACACTTATTTTAACATACTACGGTTTGGGACGTACTAATTCTATTTTCGAATACTATTTTGGAATGCCCGTGTTTCCACTGCGGTGCCACTGTGCCCGCTGCTGCTACCGTCGCGCTCACGTGACCTCGGTGCTAGTTCAAACCAACGCAGAAGGGAGCGACATTGCGCGCGCGCACTGACTTCAACGGAAAGTGGCATCTGTGTGAAGATATAACGACTACAGTGCCATTAAACACGCCCCGGGTGATATGCCTCAGTAGGAGTTATTTTGAAGTAATTCACTTAATTTCGATTCTCATCCATTTTACGTTATAGTCAGTGTAAGAAAGGGAAAAAAACACTCAGCCCCATTTTCACTCACTTCATTTTAAAGTTACAGAACTGAAATATTTACTTTTTTAGGCTAGCCTATCTAAAGAGAGGAAATAGGTCTACTATCGATCTATTTACGTAATGCTAAATGTTTTAATATGTTGATGTTTTTAACCTAATAATTGTTGTTTCATTTCATTAAATGTTTTGTTTAATGTATTTACTAGTTTTTTTACAGGACATACATGAAGAACTTTTAAAATATTTAGAGATGTTAGGATGCCTCCTGCTGGTGCCTGGTAATATGACATCAAAGCAGTCAAATCAAAGAACGAATAGTTCATAGTTAAAATGTGCATTTGTAACTCATCAACTGGAGTTAAATTGCTTAAAATCACAAAGTCTTTATTTTATTTACATTTATGCCTTTAGACTTTTATCCAACGCTGTTTTTCATCATTTCATGAATTTCTGCATAACTCTCATCTTTCTCAGGACTGTTAATATAGTTTGTAATTAATATAGTTCCAGTTCCTTGAATAGATGGTACACTCCAAAAACATGAGCGTAGGGAGAGCATGATCCATCATAAAAGTACTCCACACGGCTCCAGGGGTTTGTATAAAGGCCTTCTGAAGCAAAGCGATGCGTTTGTATAAGAAAAATATTTATATTTAAAACTAAACTAAAATAACTAGCTTCGGAAACCCGTACGCACTGATTTATGGCGAAAGAGTAACCTGGATGCATGAAGTATTGACAAAGGCAGAAGCGCAGAAGATAAAGCAAAACAAAACACCAGTCACGAATTTGAATTTTTAAAGAGAAATATCGGAGGATTATGATATAAGAAAAGCTTGAGTTTGTTGACACAGCCCTGTTTGTTTTTTAACCGTGAGGGCGTCAAGCTATCCTAGACAGCAACATAGTGTCGGCCCAGATCCGGCCCACATAAGGTAAGCGTTCCGAATCCCCATGTACCAGATGTGGCCCGACTACTGGACCGACACTATGTTGCTGTCTTGCTCTCCCACATCCTATGTCATACATCCCGTCAGGGCCCAGGGTCCCAGCAAACACAGAACGTTCCCTAACGTTTCCCGAATGGTCCCATGAGGTTATTTTTTTGGGAACCAAATAAGAACGTTATAGGAACGTTCCATGTAGGTTATTTTTAGGTTCCATTTTTATAACGCAAGGAGAATGTTCCGGGAACGTTCCCTTAACCTTAAGGGAAAGTTCTAGGAACGTTCTGGGAACCAAAAACTAACATTCCCAGAGCCTAAATTGTTTGCTGGGGGTTACTTGTGTAGGCCGTCTGCCAGAAGCTCGTTATTTTAGTCGTTATAGTTTTAAATATGGATATTTTCATGGCTACAAAATCACATAGCTTCTATGATTGATGGTTGCGCTTTTCTGGACTTCAAAATCAGGACCGCCTTTCACTACCATTATTAAGCTTGGAAGAGCAAGATTATAATTTTTTCCATAATCCCGATTGTGTCGTCTTGAAAGAAGATAGTCGTTTAGGCTTAATCTAGGATGGCTTGAGGGTGAGTAAATCGAAGGGATAATTTTCATTTTTTGGGTGAACTATCCCTTTAAGGTTAAAGAAAGATCTATACAGTTTTATTACCTGTGGTAAGCAAGTCATGTACACTTTTCAGAAGGCCTGCCAACCCTTAAGAAACACAACATAAAGCCAGTAGCCAAGAACCAGACACCTCAGAGAAGCCATAAAATAGAGTGCACATTGTTGCAACATGGTGTTCTGTAGAAAGCTAAAATTAAACCTTTGAGGGCATATTTGATGAAAAGTAGGAGGTGACTTCACTTATGTTGCTACAGATGGTACCATTTTGAATAACAGAAAAATATAACACGAAGACACATAAGAACATACAGGGTTAAATAAATTGAGTAGCAAATTACAAACAATGTCTTAAATGCTTAGCTCTAAAAAGACACCTGAATGTAGGTTTGGACCAATCACAGGGAACTCATTTACATATAGGCCTACACACCTGGACAGTTTCACTTGGAATAGTTGATTTAGTTTTAGACAGAATAACAGCATTCAATTAGAAAACTCTCAAAGATGTAGAAGAATATGTATAAATGTTTATGATCTTTACATACATTATTTTTTTTCATATGAGTTTTTTTCACTCCTCCAAGTTCCAACCACAACTGAGAAGTGTTTCTCACTGGTGAGGTGATATAAGGATCTCGCAAGCGTGTCACTGATCAGAGCGGTAGGAAGTTCACTGTAGAGGTTACAAACTGGGTGTTAATCACTCGTCCAATCACCTCGGGGAAGGTCTGAGACAAGAGCCAATCGCTGTCCTCACAGGACATCATCTGAACAGATGAGCGAGTGCACAGACAAATGGGTCAAGACGTGGGTGTTCACGCACAAGACGTTGGTAAGCAAAATAGCGAATCAACTGATGCGATCCTCGTGGACTTGGAAACACTCGCGGCTGGCGCAATGAGTTCAATGTGTGAACCAGCACAACATGCTGGAACCCAATTCAGACTACTCTCCCACCGCTCTTTTATCTAGATAATATAATTATATCAAATATTTATAGATTTAAACAACACTGACCACTGAGACAATTAGTTGTCTTCAGTTATGGCAGTATTGTGTGTCTTTATTAAAGGCTAAATAATAATGTTCCAAGCATAACTAATCTTTTTTCATACAAGGATAGTTTTCAAACCACAAAAGTGACACAAAATTATAGCAACAGTTCGCTGCTCCTGCCCTAAGGCCCATTCACACAAAGAACGATACAACTATAAAAATAACTAATGATAGGCTAATAGCATCCAGTGCATCTAGACTTCTGGGGGCCCATAAACAAACTTTGTCGAGGGATCCGTCTTTTTTTTCACAATTCAGATTTTTTTTCACAGAATTGTGTGATATAAAATCACATTGCAAGTTATAAAGTCAGAACTGGGATAAAATCAGAATTGTGTGATATAGGCTATGTCGCAATTGCGTTCTAGAAAGTCTGTTTTCTTCGAAATGGAAATTATAAATAAATAAAATAGCAAATTACAAACAATGTCTTAAATGCTTAGCTCTAAAAAGACACCTGAATGTTTGGACCAATCACAGGGAACTCATTTACATATAGGCCTACACACCTGGACAGTTTCACTTGGAATAGTTGACTTTGTTTTAGACAGAATAACAGCATTCAATTGAAAAACACTGAAAATGTATGAATATGTATAAATGTTTATGATCTTTACATACATTATTTTTTTTATTTGAGTTTTTTTACTCCTCCAAGTTCCAACCACAACTGAGAAGTGTTTCTCCCTGGTGAGGTGATATAAGGATCTCGCAAGTGAATCATTGATCAGAGCGGTAGGAAGTTCACTGTAGAGGTTACAAACTGGGTGTTAATCACTCGTCCAATCACCTCGGGGAAGGTCTGAGACAAGAGCCAATCGCTGTCCTCACAGGACATCATCTGAACAGATGAGCGAGTGCACAGGAAAATGGGTCAAGACGTGGTGTTCACGCACAAGACGTTGGTAAGCAAAATAGCGAAATCAACTGATGCGATCCTCGTGGACTTGGAAACACTCGCGGCTGGCGCA
>JAQIUQ010004669.1:0-27193 GCA_030378365.1 Hybognathus amarus
CAGGGATCACCCATGGCCATATATCAATGATATGTTCGAATTCACTGAAGTCAAGGGAGATTTACACTCACCGGCCACTTTATTAGGTACACCTGTCCAACTGCTCGTTAACACTTAATTTCTAAGCAGCCAATCACATGGCGGCAACTCAGTGCATTTAGGCATGTAGACATGGTCAAGTACAATCCCCTGCAGTTCAAACCGAGCATCAGTATGGGAAGAAAGGTGATTTGAGTGACTTTGAACGTGGCATAATTGTTGGTGCCAGAAGGGCTGGTCTGAGTATTTCAGAAACTGCTAATCTACTGGGATTTTCACGCACAACCATCTCTAGGGTTTACAGAGAATGGTCCGAAAAGAAAAAACATCCAGTGAGCGGCATGCCTTGTTGATGCCAGAGGTCAGAGGAGAATGGCCAGACTGGTTCGAGCTGATAGAAGGGCAACAGCTGACTCAAATAACCACCCGTTACAACCAAGGTGGGCAGAAGAGCATCTCTGAACACACAGTACGTCGAACTTTGAGGCAGATGGGCTACAGCAGCAGAAGACCACACCGGGTGCCACTCCTTTCAGCTAAGAACAGGAAACTGAGGCTACAATTTGCACAAGCTCATCGAAATTGGACAATAGAAGATTGGAAAAACGTTGCCTGGTCTGATGAGTCTCGATTTCTGCTGCGACATTCGGATGGTAGGGTCAGAATTTGGCGTCTACAACATGAAAGCATGGATCCATCCTGCCTTGTATCAACGGTTCAGGCTGGTGGTGGTGGTGTCATGGTGTGGGGAATGTTTTCTTGGCACTCTTTGGCCCTTGGTACCAATTGAGCATCGTTGCAACGCCACAGCCTACCTGAGTATTGTTGCTAACCATGTCCATCCCTTTATGACCACAATGTACCCAACTTCTGATGGCTACTTTCAGCAGGATAATGCGCCATGTCATAAAGCTGGAATCATCTCAGACTGGTTTCTTGAACATGACAATGAGTTTGCTGTACTCAAATGGCCTCCACAGTCACCAGATCTCAATCCAATAGAGCATCTTTGGGATGTGGTGGAACGGGAGATTCGCATCATGGATGTGCAGCCGACAAATCTGCAGCAACTGTGTGATGCCATCATGTCAATATGGACCAAACTTCCTGAGGAATGCTTCCAGCACCTTGTTGAATCTATGCCACGAAGAATTGAGGCATTTCTGAAGGCAAAAGGGGTCCAACCCGTTACTAGCATGGGTACCTAATAAAGTGGCCGGTGAGTGTATATCGGCTGAAATGTCTTCTTTGCCTGCCACGGGTGAATGAAATTTTGGCATTTAAAACTCCCCCCTCAAATCTAAGAAAACACTTTGAGGTGAGTTGACGTTAAAGCAGCACTAAAGAAGTTTTTTTTTTACTTTAAAATAATGTTTACAAAAATCGTTCAAAGTTGTAACAGGATGAAAGGCACTTATGCCTTCAATTTGTGGTCCTATATCTGCTAGAACCACATTATATAAGTTTGTCTATATCGGGTCGCGTTTCTGTAGTTTCGAATGAGACATAGGAAAACTACAAACTTGACTTCATGGCGAGCGTGACAAGCGTAAAACAGTGCGCGACAGTGGGCTGTGGTAGGCTAAATTATTTGCGACAGCCGTAACGGACTATGCCGCTTCCAACCTGTAGGGCGACCACATAGGAAAAGTTCTTTAGTGTTGCTAAGTGATTAGCCAAGATTTCCGACATTAGCCTATATTGTTAGCCAAGTGATTTCATATTGAAACATACCTTGTAAACAGCTAGCTAACAAATTCTTAATTGCAGTAGCAGTGTAGCAGTGATCAGTTACTCTGGGGTGCGTTTTCCAAAAGCATCATTACTAACTTAGTTCAACGATTTGTTTTTGCATTTTTCCAACAATCAAGTGCAGATAGCATTGCAAGCATGTATGGGACAGCTCTTGGTAACTACGGCTCTTGATCTCTGGTTAGAAACATAGTTTCTTGTTAATATGACTTGCATATATCATGCTCTTGGGCACAATAAGCAAGCTAACATTCAGTACCTGATATATCTTTCATCCCTCATAAACATACACATTTGAATTCTATATAGTTTAGCGTGTCAACAATCAACACTGTTTTGGAAGAGTGTGCATGTGCATAAAATTATAAGGGAAGTATGACATAAGAGGGAACCCACAATGAATCAAACAACAAATAAAATAGTAAACAAAAAAAGTTGAATTAGTCCTCAGATGCCTTGTTTCATTACCGTAAATATATGGGAGTAAAGTGCACGCAATACTGTATATTAATGTGAAAAAAATATTTACTTCCCGTGGTTTCTGTGAATTTACTATAATAATATGATATTAATTTTGAACTCAAATCATTAGCAGAAGTTATTACTCCACCACCTTCGAGTGATAATAGTTTTGAACCAGTGTCTTGCAAATGACAGAGGTGCAACCATGTTACTATGGTTTTGGGAAACAGTTGTGACTATACCTAGTTAGTTCCTACAAAGATGCATCACACTATGGTGTGCAGTAAGTTACGTTGTTACACGGAAAATGCACACCTGGATAGGTGTTGATTCTTCCAGAGTGAATCTGGTAGGTGTCTTGGGTTTGTACAATATCTGTTTTGCAAGTATAGAAGCAGACAAATGGGGCTGTAGATAAAGGAAATAGATTAAGTTCCTATATCCTGTAAAGCCAGGACATTAACCTCCGGACATTTTCTTCATTTTTGTGACATTTGGATCACACATCACTAAAAGGACAACTTTACAAAATAAACCTTTAGTCTAACAACACATTGGTACCTAGTCAGAGTTATATAAAGAATTTTATCTCTAAAAACTGTTTAGCTTATAATGCTAGTATATAAGGCATAGAGTGGTATTAATTAGCGATTTTTATTTTTCCTTACTCTATGCCCTATATACAGTACAAGCGTTATAAGCTAAACTTAAACGTAAAATAAGCTTCATATTCGATTATCATGAAAACAAATCTCAGAGAACGGTTGACTATGTACTAATATGTTATTAGACCAAAGGTTTATTTTGCGTCAGAGTTCTCAGTACATCAGATGACCGCAATTAATGTAAACTGGTAAGCTGATTTATCTGAAAGATTGGTGAGATCATTAACTTGTTGAGCCTATTCTGTATTATCAGCACAAGAAAGTAATACATTTTATTAATAAAAGATAAACAAGAATAACTAACACAACTACTAAATGAATACCATGAATGATAAAGGAATAAAGTGCATAAGACGCATAAAATACAAGTGATTAAGTTGGTTGTGGCTATGGCAGAGTTTTTTTATCTTATGGAAAAATAAACTGTTGTTTCTCTAAAACTAATAAGGTGAATAACCAGTGGTAGATTTTCCCCTACGCACCTGACTTAAGTTTACCTGGGGTGTCTCCAGTTGACATATTTAGGTATTAAATAAAAATTTTCAAGGCCGGTGACCTTTTTTAACACAATAACTCGGCAATAAGTTCTTTAGTGCTCCTCTAACTTGGTGCACAGCATTAACTAGACTCCAGACACTGCCTTTGAATATGTTTTAATCATGGCCGGAAGGATCTCAGACCAATTTCAGAGAGAATCCTACCAGCAAAAAGAGTACAACCATTTATTATAGAGTTGGAGTATGGCAAAGGTGACATGATTCATTACATCATCTTTCTATTGGTTCTTCATATGTATAATTCAGCAAAGCTAGGTTAGAGCAAACCTGAACATCTTGATTACTTCACCTAGTTCTTCAAAGTCAGACAACTAGACAACTGTCTAGTTTAATGTCCTCTTCTGTTATATTCAGATATGATTCAGACACACACTGACTTTGGCTCAAGGTTTGTGGACATTTAGGTTTCAAAAGCATATCAAAGTTAATCCTGCAAGGAAAAGAAATATTAATTACGATTCATTTAAAAATTCCATTACTAACCTTATTATGCTTCAAACAAATAAAATAGATAGTTGTTATGAACTATCATCAGCTATATTACCTCTAATGTAAATTAGAAAATCATATACTGACAATATTCAACAATGCCATGGTATCTGGAAAGAGGTTCGGTTAGGTGATATTTATGTTCCACGTGGTTGAGTGAGCAGTCCGATGGTGGTGACATCTTCCACTGGTTGTGCTGTGGAACAATGCAGTGGGAAAGGGAGACCAGAATATGTTTCAACAGCCTTGAACATGAAGCTATGTGGGATGCTGATCTCCTGGAGCATCACAAGGGTGCTCAGATATTCTGGAACACGCAGATGAGGCTCTGATGTGGGTGTAGACGAAGAAACCTTGAAGTGAAGCTTTGCTCTCCTAAGCTTAAAGGAGTAGTTCACTTTTCAAAAAACTTTTGCTGATAATTTACTCACCCCATGTCATCCAAGATGTCCATGCCATGTCGAAAAGAAATGAAGGTTTTTGATGAAAACATTCCAGTTTTTTCTCCATATAATGCACTTAAGTGGGAACCAAATCGGTTCAAGGTCCAAAGAACACTTTCAGTACAAACTGCAAACTGTTCAAAGGGCTTTAAACAATTTCCAGACGACTGAATAAGGGTCTTTTAAAGTGAAATGATCGCTCATTTAAAAAAAATTAAAAAAAGTTTAAGTTTTATAAGCTCAAATGCTCGCCTTGCTCTGTTCTGCGATGTACGTTTGTGACTCTCTCTGTTCGAACTCGTTCATCAAAATGAACAAATCCTTTTTCTGAGTCAATTCGTTCTTTTTCGTTATTTGATTGAACCAAATGACTTGGAAAAAGATTTGTTCATTTTGATGAACGAGTTTGAACAGGAGAGTCACACAGAACAGAGCAAGACGACCATTTGAGCTTATAAAACTTAAAATTTGTTATTTATTTATTTATTAAATGAGCGATCGTTTCACTTGATAAGACCCTTATTCATCATCTGGAATCGTTTAAAGCCCTTTGAACAGTTTGCAGTTTGCACTGAAACTCTCATTTGGACCTTGAACCGTTTGGTTCCCAGTAAAGTCCATTATATGGAAAACAAAATCCTGGAATGTTTTCATCAAAAATATTTAATTTCTTTTCGAACTGAAGAAAGAAAGACATGGACATCTTGGATGACACGGGGTGAGTAAATTATCAGCAAAAGTTTTTTCAAAAGTGAGCTACTCCTTTAACCTTATAGCAAATATCTGTTTGACTCCTGTCTCTCTGGGCCAGACACTCAGAACTTGGTAAATCCGAGTTTGTCTCCCTGGCATGGAGGTTTGGAACAAGCTCCATCTGTTATTGTCTTGCTGGACAAAGATTCTGAACATAGTGTTTGTTAATGTCTCTTTCCTCACAGACTTGAGGCTGAGAACGTGGTTGTATCTGTTTATGCCTCACAGGCTGTAGACCCAAATCATGGAATCTGTTGTTACACTCTGGACAAACCGGAGTCTCAGAATGGTCTCGCCTGATGGTAGACTCAGAACTGTTGATCTGTTTCTGTCTCACCTTTGCAGACCCGAGTCTCAGAACTTGTATCTGTTGCTGCCTTGCCTGTAATGGGCTGCAGACTCAAAACAGCGGGCGCTTTCTGTTAATGTCTCCCCTTAAGCCAAGTTCACACTACAGGATTTTAGGCCCGATTTGCAAATCGTTGAGCTCGCCGACAGGTCAGGGTGTTATCGCGTGCAAATCGCGGGGATTAGCGGACGATGAGCGCTCGCCAATCTGTTAGTATGAAAGAGCCAACAACGCAGCAAAAACGCTCGCAGACGCCTTGGCAGACGCGTCGCCAAGCCTATAAAAATATCTAGCCTGCTAGATATCCAGAGCCGTCGCACGACTCAATACTCAATGATATCATGAGTACAGCCAATCATAGCAACGCATGGGTTGAAGACACCAGGTAAATCTTAGTTTTTATTTTTTGCTTTTTTTCTCAGAGCAGAAGATCGTCGCGCAAACAATGTGCAGCTCTAGTTTCTGTCTGATGTCCATATTCACGTGTTGTGTTCTTCTCTTCGCTGGGTATTGGCGCACGTGCTGTTTAGCATCATTTCTGGTTTGTTTTATTGCATGGATTTCGTGACAAAACATGGTTTGTAGACAAGATAGAATCGTTGGGTGACAGAGTTGTTGTCAACTCGTTATTTATTTGATTATTTTCAGGATTTAGACTGTACCATAGTACTGAAACAGCTTGCTCTTATCATCCGATCGTGGGTGTATCTCCATGTAGTGCGTTGTCAACTCGTGTAGTGAGTTACTGAGACCCAGAACTTTGGAGGAGGAGGAGATTGCAATTTGCAGTGTTGGGGAGTAGTTAACTACATGTAGCGTAGCTACTAACTTAACTACATTTTTCAGTAGCTTGGCAATAGCTCAGTTGCTTTTGAAACAGTGTAGCTTTTCCAGTAGCTAACTACTTTTTGCAGCAAGTAGCGGTGTAGCGCGAGCAAAAGCTACATTGCTACATTGTCGGGCCTGCGCGAATCAGCGCGTTGCAAGGATATTCTTCTTCTTGTTAGATTACAAACTCATTTTTTGCCATAACCGCCACCTGTTGTTTAATCACGCATCTTGCGGCTAACGGTTCACTGACGTACAGAAGTGGGTTGACACACCCATATGATTATATAGCAAGACGTGACGGCAGATTTGGAGGATGGAGAAACAATTAACGTTAATTACCCATGGCCTTATTTGTCCAAGTTCAATCAGTATTTTTGAGAAAATGTTCTGCATGCAATTTACGTTGGATGTATATTTCGTTCTTGCAATGTTGTAGGCTATTTGTTGCACTTTTGACAAACAGTCAGAGATATTTTAGTGTTGTGTGTAATAAAACAACACTCTTTGAAATCATAATTGCATTGCCTTGTTTTAAACACTAAATATTTTACTTAAAACATTCCTCAGACACTTATTCAGTTATTTATAATATACGTTGTTCAAAAAGCAAAAGTAGTTGCAATGTAGCTAGCTACTTTTTGATTGTAACTTGTAGTGTAGCTAACTACTTTTCTAAAAGGGTAGCTTGACTGTAGTTTAACTACTTTAACCTACGAGTAGCTTGTAGCTCGTCAAACTACAGTTTCAGAGTAGCTTCCCCAACACTGGCAATTTGTCACTTCTCCATTCCAGTGCTGTGATTGGCTGCTGGCATCACAGTTTACCCCACCCTTTTTCCCTGTGGAACTCATTTGCATAAAGCCCACAGTTAGAAATCTTTCAAGTTTTATCGATGCATTTATCACTTTCCAAACCACCACCAGAATACCTTTGGCAATATTGTAAACAAATAGAGTCCAAACTGGATGGAAAAAGATTGAACTGTCATGCATTCATTCATCAATTATACATTAACAGCTGAATTTGTGTAAGATGTACAAGATGAAATAGCCGTCACTGAGAAGACTTACTTCTATGAAATGGATGTGTGTAGTTTGTAGCAGTTCTAAGGTTTCCAAACAGAGTTAAATTTGTCTGGTGTCATTTAAAGCCCTTTAAAGCTGCATGAAACTGTCATTTGGACCTTGAAATGGTTGGGGTCCATTGAAGTCCATTATATGGAGAAAAATCCTGGAATGTTTTGATCAAAAAACCTTCATTTCTTTTTGACTGAAGAAAGAATGACATGGACATCTTGGATGACATGGGGTGAGTAAATTATCAGCAAAAGTGTTTTTGTGAAAGTGAACTACTCCTTTAAGGAGTCATAATGAAATGCTGGTCTTTGTAGATAATTACATGTTACTTAAATGTATTTATTCCAGTAAATTATGCCAAAGAATTATTACTTATGTCGTTTCCTCTTGTTTTGAGGGCACTAAATCTCAAATCTCCAGGGCAAGTCTATAGGAGTTTTTTTCCCTCTTATTTTATTATTCGTCAGGTGAAGATTGTAAGTCTGATCACAGTGCACCCGCACTATTCAAAAAGACTGTGCTGAAGTTTAGGAATTTTCCTTATGCATTACATGGTGTGTAATTTTATTGACACAAAAATCAGTCATTATCTAATAAATATTTTGGGTCATCAAATTAACTGCAAATGATATGCAAAATTGTGTGCCTCAAGACCCTCTTGGGCACATAGCTTATACAACAAATAAGCAATTTACATAAGATTGGCCTCAGACAGACATTCATTTTTGAACTGAAGGCCAATCAATCATCATTTTGGCTGTAAGTGGGCATGCCGAGACGCCTCCGATATGGTAGTGACAGATGGTAAGCTCCATAGGTGTTGGCATTCTCAGCTCCCTACAGAAAACTCATAATAGCCACACTGTACACCAGCAGTACACAACTCTCAGCACATGCTCAGTTGCTTGTGCACATTGATGCCCACAACCAGCTCTGTGATTCTATCATTTTGGGGTTCATTTGATGTCTATTACTGAAAAATATCATCAGTTCATCTTTTCTTTTTATTTTCTTTTTATTCATTAATTTCCTTTTAATAATCATTAAAAAATTATTCCAAATGTAGAATTTTAATAAAGCCCATAAAACATTATTAATTTCTAAATAACCATGGATCAAGTTTTTTCATTTTTATATATTTTTATTTTGCTACTCAAAATTAATAATATATCAGTAACAGTACAGTAAATTACTATCTTGTGTTCACATTTTTAATTTAAATATAAAATCAGTTTAATAATAAAGCTTTTTGAGGAAAGAAAGGCCATTTTGGATCAAAATGCTATTACATATGCTATGTAAATTATTTAAAGAGCCAAAATAAATTTGGTAACACGTTACAATAGGGTCTCATTTGATAACATTGGTTATTGTGTGAACTAACAATGAGCAATACATTTGTTATAGAATTCGTTAATATTTGTTAAAGGAGTGGTTCACTTTTAAAAAAAAACAAAAACTTTTGCAATTAATTTACTTACCCCCATGTCATCCAAGATGTCCATGTCATTCTTTCTTTAGTCGAAAAGAAATTAAGGTTTTTTGATGAAAACATTTCAGGATTTTTCTCCATATAATGGACTTCAATGGGAACCAAACGGTTCAAGGTCCAAAAGACACTCAGTGCAAACTGTTCAAAGGGCTTTAAACGATTTCAAACAATGAATAAGGGTCTTTTCAAGCGAAATGATCGCTCATTTAAAGAAAAAAAAGTTTAAGTTTTATAAGCTCAAATACTGTTCTGTGATGCACGTTCGTGACTTCTCCTGTTCAAACTCGTTTATCAAAATGAACAAATCTTTTCCAGAGTTAACTCGTTCATTTTGTTTGTTGAATGAATAAGATGACTCGAAAAAGATTTGTTCATTTTGATAAACGAGTTCGAACCAGGAGAGTCACGACGCGCATCACAGAACAGAGCAAGGCGAGCATTTGAGCTTATAAAACGTAAACATTGTTATTTATTTTTTAAATAAAAGCGATCGTTTCGCTGATAAGACCCTTATTCATCGTCTGGAATCGTTTAAAGCCCTTTAAACAGTTTGCAGTTTGCATTGAAACTATCTTTTGGACCTTGAACCATTTGGTTCCCATTGAAGTCCATTATATGGAGAAAAATCCTGGAACTACTCCTTTAATGTTAGTTAATAAAAACACCACCATTTATTGTTTTTTAGTTTGCTGTGCATTGACTAATGTTTATAAATACAACTTTTATTTTAATAATGTATTGAAATTAACTTTCAAGAGATTAATAAATTATGTAGAAGTATTGATACTAAAGTAGTTAACTAATGTAAACTAATGAAGCTTATTGTAGTGTTACCATAGATTAAGATTGAGACTATGTTAACTATCATGTGCCAGCTAAACACTGTTGGTCATATTCACAGATCACACAAACTTTTACAAAATATTACTTAAAGTTATAACTTACCTGTAATGTTTAAAGTATAACTATACAATAAAGTTCTATATTTAGGGATACATCTGACGTCAACCTAAAAAATTATTTATTCTCCACATTAAATTCAATTCTTCACAAAACAATTAGTGCTCTGAGGTATGTAATGTGTTTAGTCAGTTGTTACTTGTTGTTTAACATTTTGTAATATTATATAGAATTCCAAATGCTTTGGTAACACTTTATAATAAGTGTACAGTAATAAACTCCTTACAAATCATTTGCAAACTATTTAAGTCTAAAGTTTTAGTCTCTACATTAATATACCAATAGACTATACAAATAGTGATTAGATAATGCTAGATTTTTTTATGCTTGAAGAACTTATTAACCATAAATAGTTATCATTTTAGAATAGGTTTCTATTCCATAAATAGAAACGCAAATGAAAACTGCATGAGCATCAATCACAGTGTGGCTTCTCGCTCTTGTGTTTCAGAATATAAATAGTATATTGACTGACTATTTCTGCTATTTCAGACTTTAGGTGTTTTTTCTTCCTTCTGTGAGAGATATTTCATGACTATTTTTAGGATTCCAGTTTTAGCTCTTGGTGGAGGGATGTTATGGGCTGGGGGAGGGGTGAACAGCACTGGGAATGAAAGCACAGAAACGTAGGGGACCATGGGATGGGAGGGACTACACACTTATGATCACCCAGACATTCAGAGGTTTGCCCTTTTAGAGCCAGCACTTTGACAGGGTCCTCTCAGGAAACATAGAAAGAGACTAGATGAATGAAAACATCATGTTCTTTTGAGAACAGCATGCCATGTACACATTTTTTTTTCCAATATCTAAATAATCTTAAAATGAGGTGAATTTACACGAGAAGCTAAATATGTTAAATAATAAGACATGTTTTAAGAGAAATATATAATGAAATTAGTATAAACCACACCAAAGTTTGATAAATCTATGCAGGAATATAGATATTTTAACATAAGGCAAGTCTTAGCCCAATTAGTAACTCAATTTTGCGTTCATGTAAATGTATCTTATTTTAAGTATGTTTTTTTTTTTTTTCACTCAAAAACATGACAAAAATACTGATTACAAAAATGATTTTGTGCAGTTTTTAGACACACAGACTTTCTGGACCCATTAATGCTTTTGACAAACACTCAGCTGGTCCATGCCACACAAAACAAGTTGAGTTACCCTAGCAACTACTGGGTTTGCAACGATAGCTGTTTATTTTTAGAAACAGCTTGTGATGTGTGTGCAATAAGAGGTTAAAAGCGTGATATCACACATCAAACATGAATACAAACAGAAATACAAGATGACCTATTACATTAAACTTGAGTATATTTTCGTATCTGTCTTACAGCTTTTCTTAATAATTTGGATGTGCATGTACTGATACAATTTCCTGAAATACAAATTGTTTATAGTAAGTGGCAATAGATGTAGGAAAGGAGCTAATGAAAATGCATTTTTGTTAGACTCAAAGCACTTGAATTGAATATAGACTGAGTTAGCAATAAGTACCAAAGAAATAGCTGGAGCATTTGAATGTTGTTCATCGCATGCATGTTGCTCCAAACCTTTATGACATTCTTTCTTCTGGTGAACACAAAGGAGAATGTTTTGAAATATGTACAATGTCCATTTTCATACAAATAAGTATATCATGTCTGGGACGTCAAGCTCCCATAGGGACAAAAAAGTGAATGTAGTTCATACTTATTGTGCGTTATATTCCAAGTCTTTAAAGGTTTTGTTGTCCATTCTGCCTCCTGATGGAGTTTTGGCTTCTTGACACTGTCGCCTTTTTTCCACCTTTGCTGCCATTGGTTTGGCTTGCTTAGTTGGGGAAATTCAATTTAATATTTAATTTATTCAACAAAAATATGGATCAGCCTGTATTGACACTATTATACAAGCACTGAACTGGGCTGGGCGATGACATCACGGTTTACTCGCAGAGCTTCTATATATATATATACACTCACCGGCCACTTTATTTAGGTACCCCATGCTAGTAACGGGTTGGACCCCTTTTGCCTTCAGAACATAGATGGCATAGATTCAACAAGGTGCTGGAAGCATCCTCAGGGAGTTTGGTCCATATTGACATGATGGCATCACACAGTTGCGCAGCTTTGTCGGCTGCACATCCATGATGCGAATCTTCCGTTCCCACCACATCCCAAAGATGCTCTATTGGATTCGAGATCTGGTGACTGTGGAGGCCATTTGAGTACAGCGAACTCATTGTCATGTTCAAGAAACCAGTCTGAGATGATTCCAGCTTTATGACATGGCGCATTATCCTGCTGAAAGTAGCCATCAGAAGTTGGGTACATTGTGGTCATAAAGGGATGGACATGGTCAGCAACAATGCTCGGGTAGGCTGTGGCGTTGCAACGATGCTCAATTGTTACCAAGGGGCCCAAAGAGTGCCAAGAAAATATTCCCCACACCATGACACCACCACCACCAGCCTGAACTGTTGATACAAGGCAGGATGGATCCATGCTTTCATGTTGTAGATGCCAAATTCTGACCCTACCATCCGAATGTCGCAGCAGAAATTCGAGACTCATCAGACCAGGCAACGTTTTTCCAATCTTCTATTGTCCAATTTCGATGGGCTTGTGCAAATTGTAGCCTCAGTTTCCTGTTCTTAGCTGAAAGGAGTGGCACCCGGTGTGGTCTTCTGCTGCTGTAGCCCATCTGCCTCAAAGTTCAACGTACTGTGCGTTCAGAGATGCTCTTCTGCCCACCTTGGTTGTAACGGGTGGTTATTTGAGCCACCAGACAAATCTGCGGCAACTGTGTGATGCCATCATGTCAATATGGACCAAACTCCCTGAGGAATGCTTCCAGCACCTTGTTGAATCTATGCCACGAAGAATTGAGGCAGTTCTGAAGGCAAAAGGGGTCCAACCCGTTACTAGCATGGGGTACCCAATAAAGCGGCCGGTGAGTGTGTATATATATATATATATATATATATGGAGTAAATATCTGGAGTAAATATAAATATATATCTGGAGTTTACTCCCCAGTTTTCTGCGGCCCTATGCGCTTGATTCTGCAATTTTCGATGTCTAACTTCACAATCAATTGACTTTAATAGATAAAGTATAGTCCTATCTATAATAGGCTAAATAGAAAATTAAACTGAATATATAAATAAATTAAATAGTCCTGCTGCACGGATTTTCGTAATTATTCCAGATAATATAACAAATAAATAACATTGGGTTATCTACTGTCAATTATAGAAAACATTAATGAACGAATTAATTAAAACGAAGTTAATAAATAAATAACTAAATAAATAACTAATATTGACGCACATGCTTTTCTGTCTCATTATTTCAATGTCTCTCTCTCTCTCTCCTCTCTCTCTCTCTTTCTCTCTCTTTTTTCCCTTTCTCCTCTTTCTCTCTCTCTCTCTCTCTCTCTCTCTCTCTCTCTCTCTCTTTCTCTCTCTCTCTCTCTCTCTCTCCCTCTCTCTCCCTCTCTCCTCTCTCTCTCTCTCTCTCTAATAACTGCATTAAGCCGGGACAGACTCAGTTTAGGCCTACCCAGTTATGAATGTAATTTAATATTTCTGACTGATCATGCCCATACGCGCGTTCAGCACAGCAGTGCGTTCAGTCTGTGTTCACAAAGTTGGTGATTAGTAAGACCTGCTATAGTTCGATGGAAACAGTTGGTCATTTCGAATATTTCAGCGAATTGTAAGTGTGTCCCCCATCATTACATTAGTCTGCTATCAGTGGCTCAAACCTCTGTTACTATGTACCTCTAAAATGACGTTTTGGAATTAGCAACGGAGTCGAACATATCAAGCGAAACGATCAGCCATTTGAAAAATAAATATCAAAGTTTAAGTTTTATAAGTTGCTCACTTTGCTCTGCTCTGCTGATGCGCGTTGGCTGACTCTTCTGGTTCGAACACGTGCTTATCAAAATGAACAAATCTGTTTTCAAGTCAATTTGTTCATTTTGTTCGTTGAATGAACCAAATGACTTCGATAAAAAATTTGTTCATTTTGATGAACGAGTTTGAACAGGAGAATCACACAGAACAGAGCAAGGTGAGCATTTGAGCTTATAAAACTTAAATTTTGTTTTTTGTTTTTTAAATAAGCGAATCGTTTTGCTTGATAAGACCCTTATTCATCAACTGGAATCGTTTAAGCCCTTTGAACAGTTTGCAGTTTGCACTAAAAACTGTCTTTTGGACCTTGAACCGTTTGGTTCCCAGTAAAGTGCATTATATGGAGAAAATGCTGGAATGTTTTCATCAAAAACCTTAATTTCTTTTTCGACTGTTCGAAGCACTTTAAAAATTATGTGATTGAGTTTGACATCAAGGACAAAATGCATTTTATTTTTAATAGAATTCTTCTCGTTCTTGTTCCCTAATAGCTTACTTTAATGATAAATTGATTTTAAAAGGATCATGAACTGCATTTTTTTTGCCTAATGCAGTCATAATTTAGAAATATATGGCTGTTTTTGAATCACTGGGTTGAACACTACATTTAACGCACATATCTCCTTTAAGGTTTCAATGTACAGTACATGCCCACTGCTATAACTGGGTATCTTGCATAATATATTTGCGTTTAAAATGTGAAACTGTTAAAAAGCCATATGATTATAGTTTCTGCAATTAACTAATCATGGAAAGTGTTATACTGTAGATAGTAATGGCATTGTTTTGTTCACAGTTCCACGTGAATGCTCTAATCATATCTAATACAATTTGAGATCCATTAGGCAGTGTACATGTTTTCAATGATTATTACAAATTGTTTGTCAAGAAAGCAGAACTCACACAGAACTGAGTGATTGAAAACTCCATTAATGTAGGGAGTGTTCTTTAATCACTTTATATGTATTGGCGATCCAAGCCATTTTCTATTCTTTGCCATGTCCACTGAGCAAAACAAAGGGTTTGATGTCGTGAAACGTTTACTTCGTTTTTGTCAAGTTACAAAACAAAAACCAGCTAAAATCACATGATATGTACAAATTACACATGTAACAAAATCAATCAAAATATAAAGAAAAATATGACAAAATCCTTAATGTCATTGATTCAGTGTTAACAAGAGTATAACACTTTACAATAAGATAATGCATTAACTATCATTAATGAGCAATGCATTTGTTACAGTATTTATTGCTCTGTTTTATTAATATAACTGTTGATTATTTCATGTTAGCTCAGTTCCATTAAATGATATTAACATGCTTAAAAGATATTAACTTTTGATTTTAATAATGCATTTCTAAATGTAAAAAATAGAACATTAATTAAATGCTTTATACGTGTTTTCCATCCCTAGTTTATACTGATTAGTAATAATTAATTAATTTCTATCTGAATGTAGTTATCTAATGCTAACAAATGAAACCGTATTAAGAAGTGTTGATCTGTGTCTGTGTTATGAATCATACAGTTGCTATGTTTTTATAACACAATGGAAATGTATGCCAAAAGGAAAATATGATTGGTCAATTTATGACCTCTTTAAGAAAATGATGCCCATTAGTTCCTATTAAACAGAATAGCCATTTCTTTTAGGGCCCAAGCCCTGAAGGGGCGAAGGCCCTATTGTTTTCCTTCCGATTATTTTTTTGTTATTTTTTTTTTCTAGCGACTATTCGGGCACTTTTGGGGCCCTTAACATGCTCGAAAACTCTTGAAACTTTGCACACGGGTCAGAACCCTTGCCATCAGAGCCGGGCTGAAGATGGTATCCGGGTTGTGGCAGGGGGGCTCGACAGCGCCCCTGGAACGTGGTCCAAACACTTGGTCCATAACTCAAACACGCTTGTGTGTAACAATATGACCTAAACTGTCGATCTCATCGTTTCATCTATACCTCACACTCTTACTTTCTACCCCAGCCCAACAGGAAGTATGCCTTAAGTCTGGTATTTTTTTAAATAAGTTTTTTATTTTTTATAAGTTAAGGCATATAACCAGTTTAATTGTAGTGCATTGACAATAGTTTTATATAATTAGTTTATTAATAAAATTAACTTGGTCCATAAACTTGATCTGAAAACTTGGTCCATAAATCAAACACACTTGCATGTAATAATATGAAACTCGGTACACATAGATCTCATCGGTTCATATATACTTCACACTCTTACTTTTTACCCCAGCCCAACAGGAAGTCGGCTATTTAGGGTTTTTTGTAAAAAACATGCAATGGAATAATTTAAAGTACTTCTCTTGAGAATACAAAGAAATGCCACGACATAAAAAATTGCCAGCGGATTTTTGATATCTTGAACTGTTTGATATCTTTAGGTATGATTTAGGTATGATTTCTATTAAAGAGTTCGCATATTCACTTTTCTTGAAAATAGTTAGCTATTAGATCTATTTAAATGCTTCAGTTTGTTTTCATATTATAATAATATAATATGTGCACAAATTGAAGCATTTAAACTGATATATTATATCACTTCAAATACTTCAATTCGTTTTTTTTATTTTATATTAAGCCTCTTTTGTATTATATTATGAGCCTAAATAAAGAATCTAACAAAGGTATTGTTTAGGTTATATTAGGCCTGTATTTTATTATATTTTAAGGCTAAATAAAGAACCTCACAAGGGTTGTTTAGGGCTCATTGCCATTTGAAACCCCTTGCTAAAGAAAATATTGGAAATTCATAAGCAACAAACAATCATTTAACTTCTGATGGTTTAATGCTTCCTGTACACAATTCATTGACTGTACAAAAACACTTTATGGTTTTCCCATAGTGTTTTTAAAGCAGTGTTACATGTATTGTGCACAATAACCCTAAAGGCACCTGGGTGGCGGTGCCACCGGCTATATATATATATATATATATATATATATATATATGATGAAGGGCCAAAGGCGGCGGTACGCCACCGGTGCCTTTAGGTAACTAAAGGCACCGGGGTTGTGGTTCCACCGGGCTTGGGCCCACAATCGCTGCTCGCAGCTATATATATTTTCTATTTTAATGCCTTAACATGACACTACAGTTCTTCTTTAAGGCAGTGGTAGCTATACTCAGACTTAAGTTCATATTTCTCAATTGATGACCAAAAGCCATATTGTGGCAAAATATATTTTTTTTGCTAACAACATGTAAATCACAACAATTACATATCATGTAATGTAATATATGGCAATAAATGTTTTACCAATTACCTTTTTCTTTAGAGATCTTGTACATAAATTGCTTTTTCTTCACTCAGCTCACCCATTAACCATCATGGTTAGTATACAATAACAATTTTCTTGTCATTCTAAAATGTTATGTAGTTATGAGCTAATGGCCGATTGGCTCAGAAAGCAAACACAGCAGTCTTCAGGTTGCGTACTTCTTGGCACTAGCCAAGTAACTGTCATTGAGAGTGAATGTTAATTGACAGTCTTCTTCCGGTCTGTTGGAGCTGCTACTTATGTAAATAGACCAACAGTAAATACGAACTAAAAAGTGTCACAGGTTCAATTCAAGATATAAGCAACCTGTCAATGGAAGAATTACCTGAGGACCATCTGTCACTTATTGTGCCCTTAGCACCAGGTTGCTCGACTTTTTGAAAAGTGCACTGTGAGAAAAACCGTCCTCTTCACGAAAAGAAGCTTGCTTGTGGCAAAAATCCTACACACAAGACTCTCACAGCATTCACCCAAGCCTCAACAGACCATTTGGGGACTAGCTGATGTCTCCAGTTGCGTTTTTGGTCCTTCCTATTTTTCTTCCTGAGCTCTTAAATTTACTTTGGAACAGTATTCACTATGAATTGCACAATACAATTTATTGAAATACTGCATGTTTCAATAGCTGCATCTTATTTTTTTTTTTGTTTTTTTTTCTACAAATGGAAGACAACATAATGCACAACGCATTATATGGCTGGAAACTGAAAGGTACAAGTTTAATCTCCACAAGGAGCAATCCATTAGATATCAGTATTGTCCGATTGAGCAAGTTCTTGGAACTAGGTTAACAGAAAAAAGACTGGTACTATCATTTTAATATTTAAAATATACCGGTCAAAAGTTTAAGATTGGTAAGATTTTTTATGTTTTTAAAAGAAGTCTCTTCTGCTCACCAAGGCTGCAATTTTTTGATAAAAAATACACAAAAAAACAGTAATATTGTGAAATATTATGACAATTTAAAATGACTTTTTTATGTTAATATATATATTAAAATGTAATTTATTCCTCTGAAAAAAGCAGAATTTTCAGCATCATTACTCCAGTCTTCAGTGTCACATGATCCTCACAATCACTCTAATATGATGATTCTATGCTCCAAAAACATGTATGATTATTATCCATGTTGAAAACATTTTTTTACATTTTTTTTTCAGGATTCTTTGATGAATAAGAAAGTTCAAAAGAACAGCTTTTATCTGAAATGGAAAGTTTTTGTTACATTAAACACTACCCTTTAAAAAGTTTGGGGTCAGTAAGAATTTGTATTTTATTTTTGGGGGAAATAAATAAGAAATATAGCTGCGAGCAGTCACGCGGGCCCAAGCCGGTGGCACCCAACCCCGGTGCCTAAAGGCACCGGGATGGCGGTACCGCCGGCTTTGGCCCTCCATCGCTGCTCGCAGCTATATTTATTATATATATATATATATATAAAGCCGGTGGCACCGCCACCTTGGTGCCTTTAGGGTTATTCTGTACGACGTGCAAAAACGTAACCCCTGCTTTGGAATACATACTAGTATGTATTCCACAATTGGAATACATACTAACATACTAGTCAGAACTGAATAGTTGATATCTGAATGACAGATCACCATAGAAGTCAATGGAAAAAATGTGACTAGTAACAAAAGAATAGTTACTAGTCACCATTGAAATAAGTACTAGTGTCTAATGAATAAGTACTAGTATCTATTTAATAGGTACTAGTATCTAATGAATAAGTACTAGTAACTAATTAATAAGCATTGGTATGTAATGAATAAGGACTAGCATCTAATGAATAAGTACTAGTATCTAATAAATAAGGACTAGTTTCTAATGAATAAGTACTAGTATCTTTAAAAAGGTACTAGTACCTAAAGAATAAACACTAGTATCTAAAGAAAAGGCACTAGTATCTAAAGAATAAGCACTAGTAGCTAATGAATAAGTACTAGTACTTAATGGAATAGATACTAGTATCTAAAAATAAGTACTAGTAGCATGAAAATAGAGACTAGTAGGTTAAAATGATTAAATGTTAAAACGGTTTGCCATACTCTATCTGTCGTTTCGACTAGTCACAATTACGTTACAGATATCTTAAATGATAATACAAACTATCCAAAATGTAATTACGACTAGAAAGACGTTTGTTGATATCTACAATGTTAATTACGAATAGTCAAACTTAGCTTTTAAATGTTAAAAGGGCTTGCCATACAGAAGTGTAGGCTCAGAGAGACACTCAACATTTTCAAACCAAAATATCTGACTTTCTGTGGGTCCTAGCTCATGAGTGTAAATTAGAAAGTTGTCCGGCTTGAGGAGAATATATGAATATATGAAACGATGAGATCAACATGTGTACTGAGTTTCATATTATTACATGCAAGCGTGTTTGATTTATGGACCAAGTTTTTGGACCCCGTTCCAGGGGGCGCTGTCTAGCCCCCTTGCCACACCCGGGTACCATCTTCAGCCCGGCTCTGATGGCTGTGGGATCTGACCTGTGTGCAAAGTTTCAAGAGTTTTCAAACCCATTAAGGGCCCCAAAAGCCGCTAAGAGACTCAAAATCATCAAAAAAAAGGAATGTTAAAGTTTGATGCGTTGCTATGGCAACATTATCTTAGATATTGAATAATGCTTTCACAGCTCTTCATCTGGCGTGTGTTTACATTTGAAGCAAATCGGGTAAAAGTAAGAGTGCGATTTCAAAGCATTTTGAAAGTGAAACACTTTCTGCTGCCAGTTGGTGGCGCTATATATTTGACTCACATCTATGTGATCGACCTCTTACAACGAACACACTGCTGAAGTTTCATCAAGATCAGTTAATGTATGCAGAAGTTTTAACACACTTCCTTTTTGATTTATTTACTTACTTTTTTGATTTATGGACCAAGTTAATTTAATTAATACATGAATTATATAAAACTATTGTCAATGCACTACAATTAAACAGGTTATATGCCTTTACTTATAAAAAAAATAAAAATAAAAACTTATGTAAAAAATACCAGGCTTAAGAAATGTATTTACTTTAGCAGGCCAGACACACAGTGAAATGATTAAGCCCCCTCCCCCTACACACACACACACACACACAGACTGTGTGACAGGCCTAGGTTTAGAAAGAGCATGATCATATTCAAACTACAATATCTGACTTTCTGTGGGTTTGAGCTTATTATTGTTAATTAGAAAGTTGTTTGGCTTGAATAGAACAATATACACGGCAAGTTTTGTAACTGTCAGTAAAACTAACCAAGTTATAACACACTATATGTGTCCTTTTTTAGTCAAAAAATCCGCCACGGCTGAAACCGTTCGAGATATCAAAAATCCGTCCGGAATATAGCATCCTCAATGTCTTGACTTCATGCACACCGAAGTTTGGTGGTGATTGGTAACAGCATGGGTTGTAATTTGATGTTTTTCTAGGACAATTATTTAAAAAAAAAAAACATAATTCCCGACTTCCGTTTGAACTGTCGTAAAACTTAGAGCACGAAAGTTGTTTGGCCTGATGTGATCTATGAGTGTACCGAGTTTCATATTAATCCATGCACGTGTGTTTGATTTATGGACAAATGTTCGAATCCCTAAAAGAATGCATCCTAAAAGAATGGTAAAGTTGCATGTGTCGCCACGGCAACAGTTTCAAAGATATCAAGAATCCATTCATAGGTCTTCATCTGCCGTGTATGTACATTATACAGATGAAGTTTGAAGCAAATCGGGTAAAAATAAGAGGGTGATTTCAAAGCATTTTGAAAGTGACACACTTCCTGCTGCCAGTTGGTGGCGCTATAACTTTGACTCACAATAGTCACATCCATGTGATCGTCCCCTTACAGCGAACGCACTGCTGAAGTTTCATCCAGATCAGTTAATGTATGCTGAAGTTATGACACACTTCCTGTTTCACGTCTCTCGCCATAGTTTCGTTTCCTCGCCACGGCCAAACCGTTCGAGATATCAAAAATCCCCACACAAACTTTCATCCTCAATGTCTTGACTTCACGCTGACCGAGTTTTCGTCGAATTTGGATCAGAGCTCTAGGAGGAGTATTTAAAAGTTCATTGCGTGTGTTTTACAAAAAAACCTCAATAGCCGACTTCCTGTTGGGCTGGGGTAAAAAGCAAGAACGCGAGGTATAGATGAAATTCTGCTATCGACATGTGTAACCGAGTTTCATATTATTACATGCAAGTGTGTTTGAGTTATGGACGAGGCGTTCCGGACCCCTTTCCAGGGGGCGCTGGACGAGCCGCCCTGCCATCGCCCGGGTACCAGCCTTCAGCCCGGCTCTGACGGCCAAGGGTTCTGACTCCCGATGTGCAAAGTTTCAATGAAGTTTTCGAGCACGTCAAGGGCCCGGAAGTGCCCCGATAGGTCGCTGCAGAAAAGAAAAAAATAAAAAAAAATAAAAAAATACATATAGCTGCGAGCAGCGACCGGCGGGCCCAAGCCGGTGGCACCCGTCAACACCCGGTGCCTAAAGGCACCGGGATGGCCGGACCGCCGGCTTTAGGCCCCTGCCGTTCGCTGCTCGCAGGGCTTGTATCTGCGTGCGTGCGCGCGCGTGTGTGTGTGTGTATATATATATATATATATATATATATATATATATATATATATATATATATATATATATATAAAGCCAAGGCGGGACCGCCGCCTTGGCGCCTTTAGGGTTATCTGTACGACGTGCAAAAACGTAACCCCTGCTTTGGAATACATACTGAGTATGTATTCCACAATTGGAATACATACTAACATACTAGTCAGAACTGAATAGTTGATATCTGAATGACAGATCACCATAGAAGTCACTGGAAAAAATGTGACTAGTAACAAAAGAATAGTTACTAGTCACCATTGAAATAAGTACTAGTGTCTAATGAATAAGTACTAGTATCTATTTAATAGGTACTAGCATCTAATGAATAAGTACTAGTAACTAATTAATAAGCATTGGTATGTAATGAATAAGGACTAGCATCTAATGAATAAGTACTAGTATCTAATAAATAAGGACTAGTGTCTAATGAATAAGTACTAGTATCTTTAAAAAGGTACTAGTACCTAAAGAATAAACACTAGTATCTAAAGAAAAGGCACTAGTATCTAAAGAATAAGCACTAGTAGCTAATGAATAAGTACTAGTACTTAATGGAATAGATACTAGTATCTAAAAAATAAGTACTAGTAGCATGAAAATAGAGACTAGTAGGTTAAAATGATTAAATGTTAAAACGGCTTGCCATACTCTATCTGTCGTTTCGACTAGTCACAATTACGTTACAGATATCTTAAATGATAATACAAACTATCCAAAATGTAATTACGACTAGAAAGACGTTGTTGATATCTACAATGTTAATTACGAATAGTCAAACTTAGCTTTTAAATGTTAAAAGGGCTTGCCATACAGAAGTGTAGGCTCAGAGAGACACTCAACATTTTCAAACCAAAATATCTGACTTTCTGTGGGTCCTAGCTCATGAGTGTAAATTAGAAAGTTGTCCGGCTTGAGGAGAATATATGAATATATGAAACGATGAGATCAACATGTGTACTGAGTTTCATATTATTACATGCAAGCGTGTTTGATTTATGGACCAAGTTTTGGACCCCGTTCCAGGGGGCGCTGTCTAGCCCCCTTGCCACACCCGGGTACCATCTTCCCGGCTCTGATGGCTGTGGGATCTGACCTGTGTGCAAAGTTTCAAGAGTTTTCAAACCCATTAAGGGCCCCAAAAGCCGCTAAGAGACTCAAAATCATCAAAAAAAGGAATGTTAAAGTTTGATGCGTTGCTATGGCAACATTATCTTAGATATTGAATAATGCTTTCACAGCTCTTCATCTGGCGTGTGTTTACATTATACAGATGAAGTTTGAAGCAAATCGGGTAAAAGTAAGAGTGTGATTTCAAAGCATTTTGCAAGTGAAACACTTTCTGCTGCCAGTTGGTGGCGCTATATATTTGACTCACAATAGTCACATCCATGTGATCGGCCTCTTACAACGAACACACTGCTGAAGTTTCATCAAGATCAGTTAATGTATGCAGAAGTTTTAACACACTTCCTTTTTGATTTATGGACCAAGTTAATTTAATTAATACACTAATTATATAAAACTATTGTCAATGCACTACAATTAAACAGGTTATATGTCTTTACTTATAAAAAAATAAAAACAAAAACTTATTTAAAAAATACCAGGCTTAAGAAATGTATTTACTTTAGCAGGCCAGACACACAGTGAAATTATTAAGCCCCCTCCCCCTACACACACACACAGAGACTGTGTGTCAAAAGACTCAATCACACACACACACAGACTGTGTGACAGGCCTAGGCTCAGAAAGAGCATGATCATATTCAAACTACAATATCTGACTTTCTGTGGGTTTGAGCTTATTATTGTTAATTAGAAAGTTGTTTGGCTTGAATAGAACAATATACACGGCAAGTTCTGTAACTGTCAGTAAACTTAACCAAGTTATAAACACACTTGATGTGTCCTTTTTTGCATCAAAAATATCCGCCACGGCCATGCGTTCGACGCATCAAAAATCCGTTGTGAATATAGCATCCTCAAATGTAGTCTTGCACTTCTACGCACTCAAGTTTGGTGGTGATCTGGTAACAGCATGGGTTGTAATTTGATGTTTTTGCTAGGACAACTATTAAAATAAAAAAACATAAATTCCCGACAGTTCCAACGTTGGAACTGTCGGGAATTATGTTTTTTTTTTTTAATAATTGTCCTAGAAAAACATCAAATTACAACCCATGCTGTTACCAATCACCACCAAACTCGGTGTGCATGAAGTCAAGACATTGAGGATGCTATATTCCGTACGGATTTCTGATATCTCGAACGGTTTGGCCGTGGCGGATTTTTTTGACTAAAAAAGGACACATAAAGTGTGTTATAACTTGGTTAATTTTACTGACAGTTACAAAACTTGCCGTGTATATTGTTCTATTCAAGCCAAACAACTTTCTAATTAACAATAATAAGCTCAAACCCACAGAAAGTCAGATATTGTAGTTTGAATATGATCATGCTCTTTCTGAGCCTAGGCCTGTCACACAGTCTGTGTGTGTGTGTGATTGAAACTTTTGACACACAGTCTCTGTGTGTGTGTGTAGGGGGAGGGGGCTTAATAATTTCACTGTGTGTCTGGCCTGCTAAAGTAAATACATTTCTTAAGCCTGGTATTTTTTAAATAAGTTTTTGTTTTTATTTTTTTTATAAGTAAAGACATATAACCTGTTTAATTGTAGTGCATTGACAATAGTTTTATATAATTAGTGTATTAATTAAATTAACTTGGTCCATAAATCAAAAAGGAAGTGTGTTAAAACTTCTGCATACATTAACTGATCTTGATGAAACTTCAGCAGTGTGTTCGTTGTAAGAGGCCGATCACATGGATGTGACTATTGTGAGTCAAATATATAGCGCCACCAACTGGCAGCAGAAAGTGTTTCACTTGCAAAATGCTTTGAAATCACACTCTAACTTTTACCCAATTTGCTTCAAACTTCATCTGTATAATGTAAACACACGCCAGATGAAGAGCTGTGAAAGCATTATTCAATATCTAAGATAATGTTGCCATAGCAACGCATCAAACTTTAACATTCCTTTTTTTTTGATGATTTTGAGTCTCTTAGCGGCTTTTGGGGCCCTTAATGGGTTTGAAAACTCTTGAAACTTTGCACACAGGTCAGATCCCACAGCCATCAGAGCCGGGCTGAAGATGGTACCCGGGGGTGTGGCAAGGGGGCTAGACAGCGCCCCTGGAACGGGGTCCAAAACTTGGTCCCATAAATCAAACACGCTTGCATGTAATAATATGAAACTCAGTACACATGTTGATCTCATCGTTTCATATATTCATATATTTCTCCTCAAGCCGGACAACTTTCTAATTTACACTCATGAGCTAGGACCCACAGAAAGTCAGATATTTTGGTTTGAAAATGTCTGAGTGTCTCTCGAGCCTACACTTCTGTATGGCAAGCCCTTTTAACATTTAAAAGCTAAGTTTGACTATTCGTAATTAACATTGTAGATATCAACAACGTCTTTCTAGTCGTAATTACATTTTGGATAGTTTGTATTATCATTTAAGATATCTGTAACGTAATTGTGACTAGTCCGAAACGACAGATAGAGTATGGCAAGCCGTTTTAACATTTAATCATTTTAACCTACTAGTCTCTATTTTCATGCTACTAGTACTTATTTTTTAGATACTGAGTATCTATTCCATTAAGTACTAGTACTTATTCATTAGCTACTAGTGCTTATTCTTTAGATACTAGTGCCTTTTCTTTAGATACTAGTGTTTATTCTTTAGGTACTAGTACCTTTTTAAAGATACTAGTACTTATTCATTAGACACTGAGTCCTTATTTATTAGATACTAGTACTTATTCATTAGATGCTAGTCCTTATTCATTACATACCAATGCTTATTAATTAGTTACTAGTACTTATTCATTAGATGCTAGTACCTATTAAATAGATACTAGTACTTATTCATTAGACACTAGTACTTATTTTCAATGGTGACTAGTAACTATTCTTTTGTTACTAGTCACATTTTTTCCAGTGACTTCTATGGTGATCTGTCATTCAGATATCAACTATTCAGTTCTGACTAGTATGTTAGTATGTATTCCAATTGTGGAATACATACTAGTATGTATTCCAAAGCAGGGGTTACGTTTTTGCACGTCGTGCAGAATAACCCTAAAGGCACCAAGGTGGCGGTGCCACCGGCTTTATATATATATATATATATATATATATATATATATATATATACACACACACACACACACACACACACACACACACACACACACATAATAAATATAGCTGCGAGCAGCGAATGGCAGGGCCAAAGCCGGCGGTCACGCCATCCCGGTGCCTTTAGGTACCGGGGTCTGCGGTGCCACCGGCTTGGGCCCGCGATCGCTGCTCGCAGCTATATTTATTTATTTTATTTTTTTTTATTTTTTTCTTTTTTTAGCGACTATTGGGCACTTTTGGGCCCTTAACATGCTCTGAAAACTCTTGAAACTTTGCACACGGGGTCAGAACCCGCGGCCATCAGAGCCGGGCTGAAGCTGGTACCCGGGCGTGGCAGGGCGGCTCGTCCAGCGCCCCCTGGAATGGGGTCCGAACACCTGGTCCATAACTCAAACACACTTGCATGTAATAATATGAAACTCGGTACACATGTCGATAGCAGAATTTCATCTATACCTCGCGTTCCTTACTTTTTACCCCAGCCCAACAGGAAGTTGGCTATTGAGGTTTTTTTGTAAAACACACGCAATGAACTTTTAAATACTCCTCCTAGAGCTCTGATCCAAATTCGACGAAAACTCGGTCAGCGTGAAGTCAAGACATTGAGGATGAAAGTTTGTGTGGGGATTTTTGATATCTCGAACGGTTTGGCCGTGGCGAGGAAACGAAACTATGGCGAGAAACGTGAAACAGGAAGTGTGTCATAACTTCAGCATACATTAACTGATCTGGATGAAACTTCAGCAGTGCGTTCGCTGTAAGAGGACGATCACATGGATGTGACTATTGTGAGTCAAAGTTATAGCGCCACCAACTGGCAGCAGGAAGTGTGTCACTTTCAAAATGCTTTGAAATCACCCTCTTATTTTTACCCGATTTGCTTCAAACTTCATCTGTATAATGTACATACACGGCAGATGAAGACCTATGAATGGATTCTTGATATCTTTGAAACTGTTGCCGTGGCGACGCATCAAACTTTACCATTCTTTTAGGATGCATTCTTTTAGGGATTCGAACATTTGTCCATAAATCAAACACACGTGCATGGATTAATATGAAAACTCGGTACACTCATAGATCACATCAGGCCAAACAACTTTCGTGCTCTAAGTTTTACGACAGTTCAAACGGAAGTCGGGAATTATGTTTTTTTTTTTTAAATAATTGTCCTAGAAAAACATCAAATTACAACCCATGCTGTTACCAATCACCACCAAACTCGGTGTGCATGAAGTCAAGACATTGAGGATGCTATATTCCGGACGGATTTGTGATATCTCGA
>JAQIUQ010004670.1:0-112500 GCA_030378365.1 Hybognathus amarus
CCAAATGTAGTTTTGGTATTGGGGTCAGTCAACTTGCCTTGCGTTTGCTATAAGTTGCAACAGTGGGTGGTCACACAAGACGATTTGCAGATTTGAAGTGTTTCCCCTTATTGCAGTAACTTTTTTTGTGCATGTTCTGCAGACAAGGTGACCATCCTCGATTAAGTTTCCCTACAGCACGGTCACTACCTTCACTGTAAAAAAATATCTGTGATTTTAACAGTAAAATACTGTAAAAATTCTACAGTGCAAAACTGCTAATTGGTAAACAGAAAGTTTCCGTACTATACACTGTAAATAACTGTGAAATAATTTTACAGAAAAATACTGTTAAATTTACAGTTTTTGAAAATGAAAAAGAACAAATTGTTGTATAATTTACAGTGAAACTGTAAATTGACATTCCCACAATTCCCTGTGTGAAACTATCGCGTTTTATACTATTGTGTTCGAATATGGTTCTATGGTTCTTCATAGTTTTATTGTTTTTTTTCTAATCAGTTATGTACATTTGGGTTTTATGTTACATTTAATGTTGTTAAATTAATGTTTATTGCATTTTTTAATTTTGTGTGTGTTACCATGATGGTGCTTAATGTTTGTGTGAATGACACTGCGCAGCTTCTTTAAATAAGTATTGCTTTATACAAGTATTCACTTGTAATGAGCTGTGAACGCTCATGTAACTCTCATCACTGCTGTGATGATTGTTGGTTGTCAGTATATTAAAATGGTCTAAAACAGATATCAATACGTCAATAAGTTAGTAAATCCACATTTTATCAGAAAATAAAATACGGTTTATTACTGTAAGTTTTAAGTTAAGTCTGTAAAACCATTAACGTTCCTACTGCATTTTTAACGGTAAAGTTCTGGCAACCACAGCTGACGTTTTTTACCGTAAAATTTACGGTTTATTTTTACAGTTTTCCGCCATTCCTTCTTGAATAAAAAACAACAACTGCGTGCTGCGTGCCTGCATCTGACTGTGGACATGATTTATAGTGAGTTATTAAAATTGTGATAATCAAACACAGTTTTAATGATAATTTAATTTTGAATGATAATACTAACCGTCAGTACATTTTATCGTGGTTTGTGAAACCGGTTATCGTCACATCCCTAATCTGCTTATTCATAAATTTAAGGCTAACATATTCATACTAAAAGCTAAAAAAAAATTAACTGTGCTAAAATGCAACAAAATGCTTCAAGCCAACTGAATTCAACACTGTTCTGACTTGTTTTTCAGGCTACATGTAAGATGTACATTAAGTACATAAGAATTTAATTAATCTCTCAGTTGCATCTTGCAGAGTTCATGCAGAGCCAGTGTGGAATGTGTGTGACAATTTACACACAGCAACGAGTGGTTAGATAATCAGCAAATCTACCACAACCAGCGATGCCAAACATTCAGAGACTTTTGATTACCTTCTTTTTTTCCAAGGAACTGGTCTTTTTGCACATCTGTCTGAAGAGATTCGCATTTGTTTGGACCGTTCTCTCAGTAAATCATCTGAAGTGGTTTCTCAGTATCGAGTGCTTAAGAACAAAGAAAACAAATAACAAACAATTCAAACAATAGGCTACTTTGAGTAGTAACACTGAGAAAATTCAGCTCCTGCTGTGTTGGTATGATGAAATAAATAAGTGGCCATTCATAACAAAAGTCATTTTGTTGCATGCTGTTGTTCAGTTGTTTTCCTATGTGAATACGCACTAGATGGATTTCTTTTACCATTACATTGACTTTTTCCATTTTTGTGTTTTATTATGTAGATAGAAACACCTTTGTTCAGGTGTTCAGTTGCTCTCACTGATTGTTCAGTCTGAACAACAGTCGAGTCTTATAGAAGTGCATGAATGCTAGACTAAAGAAAACTAAAGGAAAAAACAATGTTCGCCCATGAAATCCTGCAGTGCATGCCCCCTTATATTTCCTGCTCTGGTAATGGCTACATACGCACAAAAGAAGAATACAGTTAAGTGTGTAAGCTGGACAGTGTAAGCTGAGATGCCCATTAACAAAGAGAGTTGTTCTTGACTCAACATTGAACCATTGGCAACATTGATGTTTTTATCCCTGAGCCTATGACAGGTCAAGAGTTCTGCTCCCTGCTGGCTAAAAAATGCAGATGTGTGACAAGCCAATAGCGTATTTGTCAAGACTTGTCATGTCGTCAAGGTAAATGAATATCCACTCATCCAACACTGCTGAAATTTTAAATCTATCATAGTCCAGGGCACTCTGGACAGAGTTTGAATGATACCAAAGCTTCCAGAGCGGTTAAACACTGGACTTCAACCAGTTTTGCAAAGCATTGCTTATTGTTTTCGTTTCTTACAATATCAGCCAAATTATAATATTTTATCTTTAGGAATAGTTCTCTGATGATGATTATCAATGCATTTTGACTTTAATTCAGGCAGCTAAAGTTAAAACATATATTGGGTTTTTGGTTTGCTGTGGTGGGACACAATCCCATTAGACTGAATTTACTTATTTATTTGTCTTGTAATCTGATCTGTACTGAACTATATGGCGGAAAGCTCTGTAAGTATCTTTGACTGGAAGGTCTCAGCCCCGCTAAAGTAATGCTTTAGTAATTCGAACACCGTTGTGGGATATAAAATGTTTACCTTTCCCATTAGTGTTTTTGGAGTCTTCATTTGTCCCAATGGTAATGAAAGCAGAAAAGTTTACAATATAATTATAGTGGATATTTTCTGAGTCTCTTGACATGCAGACTTGAACAAAAACAGGTTTTGTTTTTTTGTTGTCAGAGTCACCGTTTGTTCTGTAGGCTTCCCTTCAGGAGTTTCATTTTAAGGAAAATCAAACGTAACAGAGCAAAGCTGTTTTGTCAATTACAGCTTGTAAGCTGTCACAACAGACATTTTTAAGAATAAAATGTCTCTTTTCCCATGAGCAGGAAACCTGGCATCTTTGCAGGCAAGAGAGCATGCTTGTAGTCTCACTTCTAGTATAAAGTATAATCTTATTCTGCCCATTAAACAGAAGAGATACTTGATTGACCTGAAAAGGGACCAACCAGTTTAATTGATTTTACATGCCATTTAGAACTGGACAATCAGAACTATACATTTTTACAAGTAGACCTCTGATTATCCCACAAAAAAAAATTGTTGTAGAGCATACGATTTTTAGCCTTTTCAATGAAATCCAAATGATTAAATCAATAATAATAATTAAAAAAGAAACAAGTACTGTATGCAGGCACACAGAGACATCAAGAATTAACGTATGAATCTCAGCAATGGTGACAAACAGATCACCTAAGCTCATTATTTATTCATGCAGTAATGCATGATAGGAGCCATGAACGAGTTCAGACTGGAGGCACCCATAATGCCTCCACTTTTTGAGAATTTTTTTACAATTTAGACTTTCAGCATATTTGTGTTGCATTGATGTCACCTGAATGTAAAATAAGTTATGGGACCATAAAGACAAATGAAAAAATAAAACAGATATTGAATCACTCAAATATTTATTAAAATCACACAAATAAAAGCTAAGCAAATTTTTTCTGGAAAACAGTTTCATGTCTTTGGAGTCCTGGAGCACAGGAATAAACATGATAACTTTTACAGAACCAAAACTATTGACATTTTTCCTAAAAAAGTCCAGGCATTTTTTGCCTCATGATATTCACTGGTGCCAAGCTTTTGGAGTATCCTTCAAAACAACTTTGCTGTGCGTCTCTCTCTCTCTCTCCCTCTCTCTCCTCAAAACTACTTTGCCGTGCATTCTCTCTCCTCAAAACTACTTTGCCATGCGTCTCTATCTCTCTCCTCAAAACTACTTTGCTGTGCGTCTCTCTCTCTCCACAATATCAGAGCTTGGTTCATGCATAATGACACACACCAATGTGGATGACAGATCCGCCTGTCATTGGTCAACAACCTCATGCAAAGCATCAAGTGATATCAAAAATGGCAAGCGGCAAAAATGACAGAAAATTTATAAATTATGGACAATGTCGATAAATCTTGGATGTAAGCGTTTGGATTTATTGCTAAGACACCCCCGTGATGGCTAGCTTGTTAGCTTTCTGCTGTAAAAAAGGTAAGAAAATCAATATAACATCAAATAATAGAAGTATTTATCGGAGGTGCCGTTTGACGTTGTGGATGATGCCGTTAGGCTCTGAAAATTGCGTTCTATTTGAGTTTAGTGATTTAGGTCAAATGATTGTGACATAATGATTAGGTCAAAACACAACCAACACCATCAGATCACCTTTTCAATTTGATCATCTGGCTGTTATAACTCATGTACATCAGCCAAGCATAATATAAAATTAATAATGTGAGGGTAAAGAGTCCAAATTAAACAAACACTGATCACCATAATGGTGACCTAAAATTCTGGTTTTCTCCTTCAGTGATTTTGCTTTTGAACATCAGGTGTCTTCAATAATGCTCAATCATCACTAGATTATTTAGTTAATTACCTCATTAAGTTTAACACTGCTGCAGTGTTCATTTCACACTGCTCAGAGTTTAATTGGGTCGCTTAAAATGACTTAATTCCATGATGAAGTTACATGAACAAATGATGTTTGTTTAACGTAACCCAGTTATGTGGGACCTGTTGACAAAGTTAATTTATGGAACCTGCTGACACAAGGTTAATTATAGACATTTTTTTAAATAAATAAATAAACTGCTGCCATAAACCTTTCAAACTTTGTAAATCCAGTGATTATTTATTTGGCGAAAGCACTCACAAACAACCCAATTCCTCAATAAATGTTTCCAACCAGATTGACCTGTATGCTGTTACTTCCAAAAGTTTTGTAAAGCCAGCCAATTTGATTTAAACAGACAATTCTTTTAGCCAATATTTAATTAAGTTATTTCACAGACAGTGGGCTGAGACATAGAAACGATAATGCTTGAGTCAAAGTGTTTGAGTATAAATCTAACACTTGAACAAAGAAAAATACACAATGTGATAAGTCACTTTATTAGCTTTTGTTCTCCATAGTTTAAACGAAATGGAGAATTAAGAAACAGCAGGGTAGAGTTGGACTTTAAGTGTCTGAAATAAGATGTCAAGAGTATGTTTAACTACATGACAAAACACACGCTATGGGTAATCCCTGAAAACCCAATATCCAATAATCATCTGAGCTCACTATTCTACCAGGATGACTGCAAACATGAGGGATTGCATTGTTTTATTTGGCCATAATACCTAGGATTGCACAGCTCAGTGGATGCATTATTCATTGATGCAGTACAGTCATTTCAGATGTGCTGCATTGAGTGTGCTCAGCCCTCCTGAGTGTTTCATGTTTTTGAATACCTCAGGGGCATTAGCTGGATGACACTGGATGATTAACCATTTTGGCCTGTAGATGCCAAGCTAAATGGATTCGAATCAAGTAAGCTCTCGCTCCAACCTCGGTAATTAGTGCACGGGATGGGGCACAAACCATAGTGCATGACAGCTTGTACTAAGAGACTGCCAACACCATAGAGGCAAAATACTTTGCAGTAATTTTCCAGTTAATTGTCAGAAATTGCGTCTACGAGCATGGATGACTGGATGAAATTACCTAAGATCTAAATTGTCAAACAGTAAAACTTCTAAGAACAATGGGGTATGCTTGCAGAAACATTTTATAATCTTTAGGCCTCAAAGACCCATGATGCCAGATAGGAGCCACAGATGTCTTTATGTGGCTCGGTGCAACTCAGAAAACACCTTCTCACTGATATATATCCCGCTCGTGCTCACTTCTTTTAGCAGGTTCGCCTTTCCCCAACAGCATGGATGTTACTCAGCTTGGCTTGGTAGGGAGCATTGGCTTCTTTAATTACGATGCTCTGCCAGGGGAGAGATCTTTGACCTGAGGCATCATCGTATAACTTCATTCCTTCGCACCAGTGTTAAGGCCATTGCACACTGAGTACGACATTTTCGGATGCGTTTTTTCGTGTTCGTCAGCCTAAAAATTTGTCACGTATAGAAACCTTGCACACAGAGTCCGATTTATTAAACCTTTGCGGGAAAAACGCAAAAATGCCAAATGGATTCGTCAAGCAGGGAGGATGATTTTGTTGCCCTCTCTCTTATTGAAAAGAGAAGAAAGAGAAAATATTACGTCCATCCAATCCTGAAATTGCGCCGAGAGGAAGGAGAGTTTCACCTCCTTATCAAGGAGTTGCGAATTTATCCCTAGCGATTCAAAATTTACTTCAGAATGTCAGTGGGACAGTTTGATGCTTTGCTAGCGATTCTGGAGCCACATATTAAAAACAAGACCACCAATTTCCGTGAACCAATCGATTATGAATGGAGATCTGGCAGTATGTCTAAGGTATGGACACACACACACACCCGCGCGCGGTCCGGTTGAAGCGCTGGGCAGACAAAACAACTAGACCATTATATATTGTGCCCAAATAATACATTAGTTATCGAATTGGCTGCTCAATCACATCTTATTCGATCCTAAATTTCAATCTAATTGAAAGGGGAGGTTTATTAATTTCATAATCCAATATAGAGAAGAGAACATAAACACTTGATCGAAACTGAAAACCGAAACTGAAAGCACGGCACATATGATTTGAGGACGAGCTCCCCCGGCCCTGAATTGTCAAAAGACCTCTCATCAAATGCTGGCTCTGGATGCGAAAAATGCAGAAAAATCGAACCCGATCCGATTAATTTTATGACGGACGAAAGTTTCGGAGGCGCTGTGCAATCATGATTGACATAACGTGAGGTCGAATTTTTTTTTTAACGTGCGAAAATTTCGGATGCGAATTTCGGACTCAGTGTGCAATGGCCTTTATTCGGATAAACTGACATCACCAAGGCAAATGCATGGGATGAATATGACCATATCACCAGAGAACTTGTCCTCAGCCCAGTCTGAAGAAGCGCTGGAGCACGTTCCAGAAGTGGGCTCAAGGACCTCACAATATGGTGAGAAGTCAAGGGAAAGGCAAGGACCCGTCTCTTGCCCTCCAGATCCACACGTGTGCCACATGATCAAGAACGTGCGGGATCCCTCTTCCCGAAAGAAGGCGAGTGGAAGTGGAGCACGCATTCCAATGACGTGCTATAAGCACAGCATTGAGAGTAGCTTTTGATAGAAAACTACATACAACAGCATCCAACACTGAAATGTACCATACATTAATTTAGCATTTCATTCTGCTATCCAAAGTCCAGTCCTCAGTGTCATATGATCCGTCAGAAATCATGCTGCCTTTGTAGTGTTATTATAATGGAAGTGTAGCTCAGAAAACAAAACAAATATGTAGTACTTTAAGTAACAAAAATAAATGATTCCCTAAACCTTTTAAACTTTGATAAATCCAGCTATTATTTCTTTTGTAAAAGCACTCACTATAACAAGCCAATTCCTCAATAAATGTTTCCAGGCAGACTGATGTAATCAGTCACTCCCAAAAGTTTTGTAAAGCAAAACAATCTTATTGAAACTGCCAAATTCAGCCAATTCATTGCAATATTCATCAGATGGTCAGTTCACAGACTGTGAGCTACCTGTCAAAATTTTCTCCCTCAGTATTTGATAATGGAAAAATGGAAACATTCCTTCAAGCTTACTGGAAAGGTCAGAGCAACTGCAGCCTCTAAAGAATCATTTTCAGGTATTATATCTCTTATATGAATATATCCCAATTGCATGCCTCCTAACATGCTCAAGTTACTGTAAATGTCAAAAGACTGCAGTAGTCTAAATATGCATTTTCAGTACACTTCACAGTGGGGCCTGTTATGTGTGGGTACAGTGTCTTGATAGTGTACAGAGAGTAAAAGTACTGCACTGACATGAACATTTGAAAATTAAATCCTTTGATTTGCTGGGGAAATTCTCAAGAAAGTAAAATCACTTTCACATGTTTACCCAATTATAAATTTGGTTCAATTGTATTATTTTTAGATTTGGTGTATATATATATATATATATATATATATATATATATATATATATATATATATATATATATATACACTCACCGGCCACTTTATTAGGTACCCCATGCTAGTAACGGGTTGGACCCCTTTGGCTTCAGAACTGCCTCAATTCTTCGTGGCATAGATTCAACAAGGTGCTGGAAGCATTCCTCAGGGAGTTTGGTTCATATTGACATGATGGCATCACACAGTTGCCGCAGATTTGTCGGCTGCACATCCATGATGCGAATCTCCCGTTCCACCACATCCCAAAGATGCTCTATTGGATTGAGATCTGGTGACTGTGGAGGCCATTTGAGTACAGCGAACTCATTGTCATGTTCAAGAAACCAGTCTGAGATGATTCCAGCTTTATGACATGGCGCATTATCCTGCTGAAAGTAGCCATCAGAAGTTGGGTACATTGTGGTCATAAAGGGATGGACATGGTCAGCAACAATACTCAGGTAGGCTGTGGCATTGCAACGATGCTCAATTGGTACCAAGGGGCCCAAAGAGTGCCAAGAAAATATTCCCCACACCATGACACCACCACCACCAGCCTGAACCGTTGATACAAGGCAGGATGGATCCATGCTTTCATGTTGTAGACGCCAAATTCTGACCCTACCATCCGAAATGTCGCAGCAGAAATCGAGACTCATCAGACCAGGCAACGTTTTTCCAATCTTCTATTGTCCAATTTCGATGAGCTTGTGCAAATTGTAGCCTCAGTTTCCTGTTCTTAGCTGAAAGGAGTGGCACCCGGTGTGGTCTTCTGCTGCTGTAGCCCATCTGCCTCAAAGTTCGACGTACTGTGCGTTCAGAGATGCTCTTCTGCCCACCTTGGTTGTAACGGGTGGTTATTTGAGTCACTGTTGCCCTTCTATTAGCTCGAACCAGTCTGGCCATTCTCCTCTGACCTCTGGCATCAACAAGGCATTTCCGCCCACAGAACTGCCGCTCACTGGATGTTTTTTCTTTTTCGGACCATTCTCTGTAAACCCTAGAGATGGTTGTGCGTGAAAATCCCAGTAGATTAGCAGTTTCTGAAATACTCAGACCAGCCCTTCTGGCACAAACAATCATGCCACGTTCAAAGTCACTCAAATCACCTTTTCTTCCCCATACTGATGCTCGGTTTGAACTGCAGGAGATTGTCTTGACCATGCCTACATGCCTAAATGCACTGAGTTGCCGCCATGTGATTGGCTGCTTAGAAATTAAGTGTTAACGAGCAGTTGGACAGGTGTACCTAATAAAGTGGCCAGTGAGTGTATATATATATATATATATATATATATATATATATATATATATATATATATATATATATATATATATATATATATATTGTCGCTGTCCGATGAAAACCGCGTATGTCCATTTTGACGATTTTGAGATTTTTTCACGGATAGAATGTCCAGGTTCATTTCCGTATACAGCATGCGTCACATTATCTAAATGACCAATGAAAAGTTGTGAAATCATGTCATCTGATTTCCACGTATTTCCATTTGCTGTCAAAGCTGTCAATCACGCAGCGTATCTCCCATAGACAGTATGGTATCTCCCCGCCCTGTGGAGGCATCTCGCCGGTCTCGTGAAGTTTCTCGCCGGTCTCGTCTCTGAGACCCCTACACCTGGTATTATAATGCGATCTGTATCCAGATAAGTTATCCGGATAATAAAAAAGACATGTTAATGCAAGGTATAAATACGTCGTAATCGGATTGTAATCGGATCTGCCTGACCATCTGGAGGTAGTCTGGCTCGCATTGTGTTCGGATCTTTACTAGGTGTAAACGCAATCTGGTTGAACCACATATGTATATTTTACTCCTCCCAAAAATGCTAAAAAAAATAAACGAGTGAGAGCGTGTTATATAGGCTATGACACGTTATAGTCAGATATGACGGCGCTACTGCGACACGCATCACCGCAGATGAGCAGCTGCTTCAAAAGTGAAAGTAAGTCACAGACACAATCATCTTCACAATCACACAATCATCTTCAAGTAAAGAAACGAAGTGATATTACAGGGCAGGCTGTTGCCACACTCTCTTATTGATGTATTTCTTTGAAATTGAAATTAGCTGATGATAAAATGCAGCTCATATCTGTAATAAAATGCAGCTCATTTCCGACAAAATTACGGTAGGATTGTGTAAATAAAGTATCAGTCTAGCATCGCCATCCATGCCAGTGTATTGATTCATTGTCTCTTCATAGTTTGCAAGAGATATTTAATAAACCGAGCGTATTTAATAAACTGAGCGTAGCCTATTCATCTGTCAATATGAAACGCGATTTGGTCATTCTAATTAATGATCGGAAGAACGCGTATCGACCACCGTTACTATACAATATGCACGTATGTCCATTTAAACTCGATTTTGGGTAAAATATGGATTATATCATGACACTGGCAAGAATATGGTTACATTTAAAGATGTTGTGCCAAGCATGACAACGCTACGTTCAGCTGCTTTTGAAATTACATGTTTTTTTCACTTCCTGAAAAGTAACCGTTTTGGACATACGTGAGTTTCATCGGGCAGCGACGATTAATATATATATATATATATATATACATATATATTTTCCTTTTTTTATATTAGGTGCAACTGTGCAGATGCACAGTCCTCTCTGCATTTTAGTCTGAATCGTGGAAAAGACAGCAAGTTAAGGTCACTCGATCATGCTAATGACTAATGAAGACAAGAGATAGAAGAATGAGAAATTCCAATATAGAGAGAGTTGCAGTAACTGAGACATACATTAATTACGGTGTCTTTTTTTAGGACAGGAAGGGCTTTACTTTCACCAATAATCGAAGATGATAAAACAGAATTTAACTACAGCAATTATTTATTCATCAAACTTAAGGCTACTGTCTAAAAAGACACATAATGGTTACCACTAGTATTAATGTTTGGGATTCTTGTAACAATTATTATTATTTTTATTTATGGTTTTGAAGAAATGTCTTGTATCAATAATCCATTTTAAAATTATGCTTGTAATTATTTGTTAAAGCTCAACGCTGAGGTATTTAATGTGTGAGAGAGTGGCTTTCCTGGGTAAGTATTGATGTTTAAGTATAGTGATTATTGTCCAGTTGAATGTTGTAAACACATCTATTTGAACAAATGAAAGTCACAAAGGTGTTAAACAGAATTTGGGGCAGGATTTCAAGCCATTTTTGTCTTATATTGACCTTCGCTTTGGCTTATTTATGCAACATTCAGTACAAGGTTGAGCACCTAGTGAAGATTAATAGCCCCTTTAAATGCCTGTGGTCTTGCACTGCATGGAACAGTGTAGCACATTCTTATATTATGTGAATCCAGGGGCTCTGCATGAGCCGAATACATCTCCATATTAATCACTGCTTTATTCTTAAGCACAGTTGATGCCATTCTTAGACAAACTGTAAAAACATCTTTCATGCATTTGAGTAAATAAAATACTTCTGCTTGATAGATGACAACCAATTCCGGCATGGCCTATGGACTTCCATATCATCAAAGTGATGTGAAATTAATTTCAATATCTGAACATTTGACAGAAAAAACAGCATTGTATGTCTTAGTGACTAAAGCTCATGGCTAGTAATCGAAGTTTGTCGGTTGAAGCTCCGCAAGGAGCAAGTAATGCAGCTATTTGGGAACCATTGTTCCCTTGAGCAAGACACTTAACCCCTGGTTAAATGGAAGCAATGTCCACATGATAAGTGTGCTGTAAGGCGCTAGATACAAATGTATGCCAAATGACTACCTACAGCCTACTGGGTCTCAGGCTCAGACATTCATAGAACCTTTTTATGAAAAGCAGAATTCATAAATTGTTCGGAATTGTTCATAAAATCATTATTACTTCAAATTACCCCATTGAATTGGCGCAACAATTTACATTAGAATGGTTTTCAAATCATTCTGCTCATGTTTAATAAATGAAGTTCACTCTTTAGCCTATCTAAAATCTTCTACAGCTCTTCTATAGTCTTGGTGTGGAGGGATGGGACTTTATTTTTCAGGTGACGGCTTCAGTTTCCACAATATCAGTCGGTCACACAAAAGAACAAAGCTGCTGATCATCAAATAATAGAGTCCAACAAGAAATCAGTTAAAGGGACACTCGACCCATTTGCATTAAGATTTCTATTGTTAGAAATCCAGTCATACTATTGAATGATCGTGCAACACTCTCTCATTTTTCCCTGAGATGAGAGATAATCCGCTATTTACCTTATTCACTTCCTCCTACGTTGACGCAAATATCGTAATTTCAAATATCGGAAGTTTAAGGAGGGATGTCTGTAAAGACTACAAGCACTAGTTCCCACCCTTTCAAACCCGCCCATAGGGGGTTGGACCTAACGCGCTTATAGACCTATCACAGATCAGTGCCAGTGCATTTGATTTTACCGGCGGAAACTTTTTGAAAATATGGCCGAAGGTACTGAATACACAGACGGATGCATTCTGGGTAGGGTTGGGTACTGAAACGCGGTGCCAATAGGGAACCGGTTTCAACGTAAATGGTAATAACCAGACCAAATAAAAACGAACATTTCGGTGCCTGAGTCTCTGTGTCATGAGGTGCTCTAGATTCCGGAAGATTTTAACTAATTTGCGGGCATCAGGGAGCCATAATCAAAATGCGAGAGATTCCGGAAAGTCTGATAGCGAGTGGATTAATGAAGAAGCCGAAGACAATATGCTCCAAGGTTGGCTGCATTTCATGTGTAAAATTAAGCGTCAAGTGTGCCGTCTGAAGCCCATATAGAATCATGCCAATCCATTGGCTGATGGAGTGGGCACGGCGCCGGCTTAACCTCATCATATTAGTTACTTTGGTCTAGGGCTGTCGCGATAGCCGCAATATTGTAGTACTGTGCTTCTGACAAGTCAACCGCAGAGGATTGCACGTAACCGCAGCAACCGCGATATTCACGTTTTTTTATAAGGCTATACCCTTCTTGTTTTGAACTTAATGCATGTGTATTGAATGTTAAACAAGTTCATAATGATAACAAGACTCCAATCCAATCCAATCCACTTTATTTCTATAGCACATTTTATAAACAGGAAGTTTCCAAAGTGCTGCACAGAGGATTCAAAACATACAAATCAATAAACATACAATAAAAACAAATAACAGAATAAAAACATATTAGTCCTAGAAAAAAAAAAAATTATATAAAAAAAAAAATAATAATAATAATAATAATAATAACAGGCATCAGAGGACCACACAACTCACGCGGAGTTAAAAGCCAGAGAATAAAAATGTGTCTTTAGACGAGACTTAAAACTCTCAACTGTCGAGGCAGTTCTAACATGGAGGGGCAGAGCGTTCCAAAAGTTTAGGTCCTACCACAGCGAAAGCCCTGTCCCTCGAGTTTTAAGTCTTGTCCTAGGAACAGTGAGCTGGAACTGGCTCTCCGACCTCAGTGACCTCGCTGGCGCATAAATTTGAATGAGGTCCGCAATATATGTTGGGGCCAGTCCATTTACAGCTTTAAAAACAAACAATAAAATCTTAAAATCAATCCTAAAACGAACAGGAAGCCAGTGCAATGAGGCGAGAACTGGAGTTATGTGTGTGCGCTTTTTGGTTCCTGTTAAAAGTCGTGCTGCGGAGTTTTGGACTAACTGCAAGCGTGAAAGTGCGTTTTGATTTATACCGGTATAGAGTGCATTACAGTAGTCAAATCGAGAAAAAATAAAAGCATGTATAGCTTGTTCATAACTGTTAAAAGACAAAAACGGTTTAACTTTAGCTAAAAGACGAAGATGATAAAAACTAGATTTCACAACTGCATTTATTTGTTTATCAAATTTAAAATCACTGTCAATTTTAACCCCCAGATTGGTTATAACCGGATGCACAAAGTCTGTTTATCATGGTGATGTGTAGCCTACAGGCTTCACACAGACATTGAATGAGAGAGATCTGCAGAGCGCGTACATTACCTGCGCCTGTCTCTGAAGTCGTGAAAAGCTTGTGTCAAAGGGAAGCGAAAAATTTGTCGCATCATCATTTTTAAGTTATTTTTACGGGTATTTTCCCATAAATGCGCATCAGCAGCAGTGCTGGTCAGCATCCCACAGCACAAGGAAGCCACGGGGAAATAAAATAAGTGAGTCACGCATTGAATCAATGCTATATTGGTCTCTAATAAGTGAAGCATCAGCTTCAGCGTTGCCCATGCGACGCATTGCTGCTCAGCTGAGCCTTGAAAAGTTGAACCTCAAAGTTAAAAATAATTAACATCTTGTTTCATTACATCTCTTTTAATGAATCAGCTTTTTTTAAATGTGTTCGTTGAATGAACGGTTCAAAGACTCGCTCAAAGTCCATTGTCATAACAATATGCGCGCTGAGTGAAAGTCTTTAGTTTCGGTTACACTGGTTACTGAAAATGTCCTCGTTTTTGTCCACATCGTAAACTTTATTTATATAGGAACAAATACATATAAATAAAAAATAAATAAATGGCGGTATTGAGCCACTCAACATTACCGCAAGGGAAATTCCACAACAGCGACAGCCCTACTTTGGTCACATGTGCCAATGCCAAATGTCAGGTTTCAATAGTGCCAGCAGAACAAATCTTGGGTTAAAGACAATGTGAATCATGTATTTTTCTCTGTTGAATGCATCTTCACTGTCTTTCCCACATCCGTGGAAGTTGTGGTGTAGAGAATCCCCAAAAAGGCTTACCCCCAGACTTTCCAGTGCCAAGAATTAAACATGGGGGTGGATCACAGACCCAAGACTTGTTAGATGGGCATGTCACTGCCAAGGATTACCAAACCATTCAGGAGGACCATGTGCACCCAAACATTGTTAAATCAATATACACAGTAAGATTGGTGACAGAGTGGCTGTTTTGGAGGAGTAAGTATGGAAACGTTTTCCACCACCAGAATCACGGTACTCAACCTGGAAACTGTTCTGCAAGAGGAATGGCTCAAAAGGCGAACTGATGCTTTATCGGTCGCAAAAGGAGGTCCTATACCACACTAATAAATTGTGGTCTATAATCTAGGTGATTTCTACATTGAGTAATGAAAATTGTGTGTAACATGGTGGTTGAAAAGTACCTGGATTAGGATGACAATATTTTGAAAAATGTATCCAAAGGAGACTTCACTATCCCATGAGGCCTTGGGAAAGGATTAATAAATGGCGTGGAAGAAACACAAGGTCACCTGAAAATGCCAACAAGGCGGGTCCCTACCAATATCCAGTGACACTGATATATCAGCCCGGTCTCATCCCAAGGCGTAATATACTGACGCTTTTGACATTTCGTCTACATCCAACGCACATGGCACCCTTTAGTGTCAATATGAGATGCAGATATATATGGGCCAGAAGGCACCTCCTGGTGGTCTAACCCTACCCCTACCTCAGACCTAAACCTACCCATAACCAAACAAAGCTCTGTGCATGTTATATTTATGCTAAAGAGTACCATGTGCGTTTATGGCACTCTTTAAATATCAGAGAAACATTAAATATACTTAATAGTAAATAATATAGGTTTAATATTCAAGGCCAGGCTGCTATAGACAAACCTTTTGTCTGATAATTAAATGGAATTAAAAAAAAATTGTAAAATCAAGGTCATTATTATTAAAGCCCCCTATTATGGATTTTTGAAAATTACCTTTCATGCAGTGTGTAATGTAGCTGCATGTGAAATTAAACCGCCTGCAAAGTTTGAAAGCTGAAAGTGCATCATAAATACAGTTAGTTTATCTCAAAAGAAAGAGTCGACTCTGAACCACTCAAATGAGTTGTTTGGAATCCGGATCTATTTTCGTGAAGTAAAACTGATAATATAAAAATAAAAAACGTTATTCAAAATATGGATAAAAACAATACAAATAACACTTGGCTAAATTGAAAGAAAATACATTTGTGTTTATCCTTCCTGGTGGTTTACCTCTAAAATGAGCAAACTACTTACTGTCAAAAAATAAACAGATCAACCTAAAAATATCATGCCATCTGTACTTAAAAGTTTACTACTAGTACATATTGACATTAGTATACTTACTACATAATGCATACTTAAAAATATATCAAACATTAGGCTGCTTAAGTATACTTCATAAAATGAACTTGACGTTTTTTGTAAGAGTAGCCATTTTGTTAGCAGAATTTCAGTCACAAGCTTTACGTACAGTCATTGGAGAATAAGAGGAAGTTGGTGTGCTCGGCTGTGTCTCTCAGCGGGAGGGTGTTAACTCCCACAGTGAACTCCCTGCTGTGTTAATGGTCCTTCTGACTCTAAGAGAGCATGCAACATGCTTGACAATTCTGTTCAGTTGATGTGCCAGGCTCTTGTGGCTTCAATGAGCTTCTATTCACACAGAAGAACTCACAAAATATTACACTATTATTTAAAGAAGTGCATCTATAATTGTAGAATGTATGATTAATTAAAATGATAAAATATATACAATTTAACATTAGATTTATAAATGCTTAATACAATTATTTAAAACATTTTTTTTTATTAAAATTAATTAAAAAAATTATATCATTTTTAAGGCTCACATTTTTCTCCCAAATTCAGTGTTTATTTCTTTGGATTGCATTTTATTATTTTAATTAAATATTAAACTAATATATTTAAAATATTATAACTAAAATATTTAACATAAAAAAGCATGTCTAATCAAATTAATTCATAGAACTTTAACGATTAACAAATAATGTTTTGTCAATGTTGACTGTCTTGGTGGCTTAACAGTACAGTTTTTTTTTAAGAAAAGTTAAGAAATGTTTAAGAAAGTTAACTTCTAAAAGTTCTTTTTTTTTCATTTTACTTTAAAACTAGCCTATACATTTAAAATGTAACATTGTAAATTCTGTTATTAAGCACATTTTCAATTTCTCTGAAAATCTTTATTATTGCCGTATCAGCACTTTGAATCAATAACGGTTTATTGTGCGATTAACAGCTTAGTAACAATTCCTTTTTATTTTTTGGCAAACAAAGTGCTGCATAACAGGCAGGTTTGTCAGTATTAAAACCATAGACTGCACAAAGCGTCTGTGATGTCATCCATAGACTTTCTGAAGAACAGTTTTGAGGCTGTTTATGGGGGGTAAGGAAGGCGCCATATTAGAAAATGTTGAGAAATATAAAATACAAATGTTCAGAAAGGATACAGAGGTGGTCGGCGCAGCCCGTTATCAGCTGTCAACAAAAGTTAAGCGCCCTTATTTGTCATACATTTTATATATAAATACGATCTAAACTAACGAGTTAGGGAAAAAAAATAAAATAATCACCCCTCACAGTTGTCAGGCACGCAGAACATATTGAAGATTACAATAAAAGTCCATGGGACCAAACTGTAAACATATGAATTTATGCTGTGAAAACGGACATTATAACATGAGGTCTATGGATATTTGCTCCCTTTTGGGACAAGCCTCTAGCGGATTTTCGATGTATTGCAGTTTTTCGCACTTTCTGGTCAGCTTCATTTTTCAGATTAGAATGTTGCCGCTTGATTAAAACATGGAAGAAAACAGCAGATGAAACCACGCCACTCTTTATTTTTGCACTTTAATATTCACAGACACTCCATGTAGGCTGATTTGATTAGGTGTGCAGCCCTACATTTGATTTATTCATCCAAAATGTGTTCAATTCTGTGAAATCCCACGTTATAAATCCCATTATTATGACTGGATTCTGCAATTTGTCCACATTTTCTGCTTCATAGAAAACACAAGGCCCTATACCTTTGGCAGATATATATAAAAAAAAAAAAAAAAAAAAAGCAAAAACAGTCAATAGATGTGACAGACCTCATCAGAGTTCATCAGAGAAAGCTAATGGGAAACTTCCTCATCCATTCTGATTAACACAAACCTTCAGTTTGAATTTACATTCATCTACCTCCCTTGGCATTGACTCCAAGCTGATTTTGCACTGTAACAATGACATCTCAAGCCCATTGTCCCTCAGAAGATCTGTGGCAGCTTCAGACTGGACCTCATCTCATGTCCACTTCCAAACTAAGGAGATAGATAGACTACACTGAGTTCTATTCTCTTTATCAGAGCATATTTTTTGAGATACTTCACTTCTTTGTGAAAGGCAAGTTTAAACTTGTATCCTTTTAGCATTTTTATAGGTCTTTCTTTCGGAGTGATTTATGTGGAACATTATGGCCTGTTTTTGCTGAAGCCTAGCTGAATCTCAAGTCATCTCATCCAGCTGATATATATTCTTCCTTAAAAAGTGTTAAATGAGGCAGATGTTTAAAAAAATAGGAATTTCAGTAATTTGTTTCGCAATCAAATGTTGCCCTGTTTGTTTGAGAATCCTGACCAACATTAGCTCAACCAATTGAGTGTTTGGAAAAGGGTTATCTTTTGTCTGATCAATAGCAGACAGGGGAGTGTTTGGGAAACCAGTTCAAACAGTCATTACTTTTATAATTCTGTTTGGTGGTGCTTGTGGATCAAAAATTACAGTTGAGCTCAAGCAAACATTTCCCTCTTGTCTATGCTAAAATCAAAATTTTATAAGATGTTCTTAAAAGGATACTTCACCTCTGGAAAGATGAATGTCTACAATCTAAAATGGGTCATTTATGTAGAAATGTGAAATTAATTTAGAATTTGGAGTTTTCTCAGACTGAGAAAAGCCAGAAAATGTATTTTTGGCTTGGATGAAAGACAACAACTCCCAGAATGCACTTGCTTCGCTGCCCTAGGAGGCCACGCCTACCGGTTACTGCGCAGTAGTTGAACAGCAAGTCTAGGCTACTAGTGAGTCTCCGTGATGAGTCTGCCCGCAAATGTTTTCCAAGATCGCCCAAAATGTCCGGGATTTGGCTTTTGCGCTCTACAGTCGCCATTCATTATGTTTACAGTGGCGAGCAGGACGAGTGAGAACGACGACAAGACCATTACCGATGAGCAACACCTGTGTGACGCACCGGTCTCGTATCTCTCACAGAGGAGCGGGAATTTTCTTAGTAATGTTAAAACGCACATCAACCGATCACTTGTTAAGCGTTCATGTAAACACTACATTCAGATTCACCAATGGAATGAATTCAGTTAGACTGAAACAAAAGGTGTGCATGTAAACAATGAATGGTGCCTGCAGAAAGTCGGACATGTCCCGGAAATAGGGAATGATAACTTACTATTCAGCTTTTTCAACAGAACAAGTGCCTGCTAGCTTAGCTTCCAAAAAAAGATGACTGATACTGTGTACATTCTGTAAGTGAGATCCCACCCTCTATGAGTGGGTTGAGAACATGTGGGACAGCCCCTACTGTAGTCTTTACCCTCTGGCCCAAAAAATCCTCAGATGACGCAAAATTACGATTTTGATCTCGCTAGAGTAATCTCGTTAGAGAGGCCAATCTACTTTGAGTGAAACTAAACAAGCCAATGCACATGTGTGTGCAATCATTTGCATCAGCTGTTTAGCCACACAGCGCAGGTATACAATAAGCAGAAGGTACGATTGCACTTCAGATTTTTGCTGAGGAGCCGAGCCAATGAGCTGGCTTGAACGTTAGTCCCTTTAAGCAAAAACAGAACTGCTTGTGGTCTCGTCCAACCCAACACTTCATCCCAACTTTTCCATTCAGCTAGGTTAATCACCCATAACTCCTTCCAGGACAGCCTTTGGAGTTGTGATTGATGATCAGATCAGATTGCTAGAACTGCCCAGTCCTGCAGATTTGCCTTATACAACATGAGAAAGATCAGGCCCTTGCTACACAACTCCTTGTCCAAGCTCTATCCAAACTATTGTGATTCTCTCTTGGCAGGAATTCCACCATGTACTGTCAAACCTCTGATCCAGAATTCAAGAGTGGTATATAACTGAGCCGAAGAGAGCACACATCACACCTCTCTTCATCAACATGCATTGGTTGCCAATAGCCACTCGCATCAAATTCAAGGCACTGATGTTTGCCTATAGAGAACAACCACTGGTCTGCACGCTTATACCTAAACTCACTCCTTCAGACTTATGTGCCTCAATAAGTTTGCATTCTGCAAGTGAACTAGCCTTGTGGTGCACTCCTAAAGTGGCACAAAATCACTTTCACAGACCTTTTCCTTAACTTTTTTCCTGCTGGAGGAATCACAGGCAGTGAAGCAGTACAGTTCTCTGTATTTTGACTGACCAGGCATCCCCTGTAGTAACAATAACTCATAGGTACTTTCAAAGATCCGCAGCATGTGCTAAACCAGTGGTGGATGAAGTACCTGAAAGCCACATTTGAGTAAAAGTATAGATATCATACGAGAAACTTTGGTAGAGGTTAGTCACTGTTTAGAATATTACTTCAGTAAAAGTTTTAAAGTATGTGATTTTTGTTGTATTCAAGTTTAAAAAGTTTTTTTTTACGTACTTAAAAATTGAAAAGTACAAGTAATTGCAAAACACAACAGGAGCAAATAAATAGTAATAAGATTGCTATATACAGTTTGAGCTGTTGTGTAAGTCACTTGACATTTAACCTCTCCACTTTATTCTTGGGGAAAGAACAACACCATCAAAAAAACTTAAGGGGAAGCAAAACAATATTCAAAATGAGATGGCAAACTAAAAGCGATGGGGTTAAGACTGTTATTTATTAAACTTAAAGTCCCTGTAAAGTCAAAATTAAGTATGTGTTCTGAGATTGTCACACCACAGAAAAATTTGTTATTAGCCACCCAGCTAAATTTGAATGATAAAAAAAAGCCGGCAAGTACATAAAATAAGCTATCAAAATCTTGAAAAAATGAGCAGTTATCTCTGTTCTCAAACGCTGGGGGCGTGTAAACGCTGGCTGCATGGAGACCACATCCAAGCTGTCGACGGTGATATTAGCTGATACTGCTTTCGGGACGGGAGAATGAACACTGAGGCGGGAGAGAGATCGCCCTGAGATCGTTTGGGCCCCGTTCACCAGCAACAGCTGATTATCAGTGAATCCCAGTTGTCTCTGAGGAAAGTTTATAAAACGATCCCATGTAAAACGATCACTACAGAGGCGGGTGTTGGCGGTGATCCTCAGCTCTACATCAAAGTTGGCTCTCTAACAACCTCTTCTTGATGTGATCATTTTTAGGGAATTTAAATAAAGATACCGATCTGTTTTGTACATGATCGTATCCAGGTAGTAGCCTATGCATTTCTGTGTTGAAGGCATAGCTAGCTAGAAAACTGTAGGCTCAGCTGTAGTAACTAATTGTACTGACAGTCACTCTCGATTGAGCGGTGAATGCGAATGTGCTCGGGGAGTGTGTAAGGGGAGAGATCAGACTCTGTGCGTCATCAAATAGGGGGGTGTCCAGGAGCTCATGGGCTCCAGTGCGTCATCGAGCCCTATTTTAGCCCCGCCTAAACAATCGTAAAATTGCAATGGTGAAAAACTGTTTAACGGTCTAACTGCACATTTCAGTACTTCACAGTTCACAGTCTTTGTAAGTCTTTGCCTCCTTTCACGTTCATTTTGGCATCCATTTAAATGCATTTAAGGCAAACCGTCACCTGAATTTGAGAACTGACAAAGCCTAAACACCTCTAGCAGGAAGGCTGTATTACAAACTTTATTAAATTAAGTGAAAAAACTCTCAGTGAAACCAGAGTTCTTACAGGCTTGAACATTGATTAGAGTATGATAAATTGCTGGAGGTTTTATTACCGGTGGCCTTCTCAGATGTTACTGCAGTATTTAACAATGATTTAAAGCAAATCTGTCAAAGCAAAGGTCAAAGGTTTCCACAATAATCACCAACTATCCTGTTCTAGGTTCTGAAGCATGCTTGCTGTAATGTTTCTCTGTCTGGAAACAAATTAATCAACGTGTAAGAACACAAAGCCGTTTCTTACTATATCTTACATGCAGTGGATACAAATAGTTCACTCAAAACAAAATCAACCAAACAGTTTTGGTTACCATTGACTTCCATTTTTACGGTTAGGGTTGCCTTAAATCCAATGTTGGGGAGTAGTTTACTACAAGTAGCGTAGCTACTAACTTAACTACATTTTTCAGTAGCTTGGCAGTAGCTCATTTGCTTTTTAAACAGTGTAGCTTTTCCAGTAGCTAAATACTTTTTTGCAGCAAGTAGCGGTGTAACGCGAGCAAAAGCTACATTGCTACATTGTCGAGCCTGCACGAATCAGCATGATGCAAGGATATTCTTCTTGTTAGATTACAAACTCATTTTTTGCCATTACCGCCACCTGTTGTTTAATCACACATCTTGCGGCTAACGGTTCACTGACGTACAGAAGTGGGTTGACACACCCATATTATGATTATATAGCAAGACGTGACGGCAGATTTGGAGGATGGAGAAACAATTAACGTTAGTTCAATCTATTTTTGTTCAATCTATAAGTATTTTTGAGAAAATGTTCTACATGCAATTTACGTTGGATGTATATTTTGTTCTTGCAATGTTCTAGGCTTTTTGTTGCAATTTTGCACTTTTGACAAACAGTCTGAGATATTTGAGAGTTGTGTGTAATAAAACAATACTCTTTGAAATCGTAATTGCATTGCCTTGTTTTAAACACTAAATATTTTACTTAAAACAATCCTCAGAAACTTATTCAGTTATTTATAATATACGTTGTTCAAAAAAGCAAAAGTAGTTTCAATGTAGCTAGCTACTTTTTGATAGTAACTTGTAGTGTAGCTAACTACTTTTCTAAATGGGTAGCTTGACTGTAGTTAAACTTCTTTAACTTACGAGTAGCTTGTAGCTTGTCAAACTACAGTTTCAGAGTAGCTTCCCCAACACTGCTTAAATCACCAAGCTTGTCTTAATTCATCCCTAATGATCTAATGTAATGACATTCATACATTTTCTAAATAGGAATGATATCTACAGTTCATGTTTCCTGGAATACAAGTGTAATAAAAATTCTGACTATTAAAATGTTTTTAATGATTAAGAAAAAAACTATTTCTTTTCCATTTAAGTGAAAGAAAAGGAAGCTCCAAAGTGGAGCATATTTCATAATGCTCTGGTGCTCTAGGGTTCAGCTGTCTTTCTGAGTGAAGACAAAGATTACAGTGCAAGACATTGTACAAACACAATGATTATATTTTTCTATATAGACTACCCTCATTCTATCATTCAATAATGACCGGGCCATGGCTCTGCCACCCTATTTAGTTGATTAAAAATGAATCTCTTTAGACTGTCAAAATGAACTATTTACCAATGGGACACTAGACAAGACTTTTGTTTATGCCTATAAGTGAGAAAAATAGCCAGGCAGCAAGAGCCAGAAAGAGTAGAATCCATACATTTCCTAAGATAATCTGAAATTGCCTCTGAAGAGGCAGAAGCCAAAATTCATTCTGATCTCCCCAAGAGCCTGACTGGCTGCTGGGGCCCTGACACTACTCGATTTTGACAAGTTGCCAAACGAAAGCATGCAGGATGTCACAAGAGAATGAGGCAGTCTGACAGTGCAATAGACAGCAGTTGGCAAACTGCTTTCAGACCCCACCTCTCAAACACTTCAATAAAGCCATCAGGGTCCCGAAGGGTGTTTATTTCTCTTTAATACACGGCTCTCTGCGGTACCTGATGCCGGTTGGTTAATCGCACCATTAGCCTATGTGTAAGAGTCAAATATTTAAGGATACTGTGGTCCATGGCAACATGCTGATGCTACTTTCATGTCTCTCAAAGCACTCTGCTCTCTCTTTTCCCATATCAATGCAAGTAAGAAAAGCCAATCCTAAAATGTGGCACTCGTCTCCAAATGGTGACCATCACTGGAGGGTTTCAGAATAAATATGGTGAATATAATGTTTTTGATTGATGCCACGTACAGTAGGCTTATTGGGAAAACTTGCCACTGCGTAGTGCTGGGCGGTAAACCGGTTCAAACCGAAAACCGGTTTATATTCGTCCCGATTTTGATTTTGAATAAACCGCCATACCGGTGTATTTAATTACACAACGTTCGGAACGACCGTTACGCTGCGCGACCATAGAGTGCGCGACACTGTTTCAGACGAACTCTTTACCCGTTGCACTACTAAGCACCGACGAGGGTAAACAAACAGCAGCGCTCTGTTACGTTACATGGACGATGGATGCTGAAGAATTAGCATGACAGTGATGACACCGAAGAAGAACTTGTGCCAAAAAGAGGAGCCGGGACTGTTGTTTGGAGGTTTTTTGTTTTCCAAAAATCCGACGTCAACCAAAGTGCTGTCGGGCTAAAAATCTCAGCTGGGGAGAATGACCTGGCAACACAAGCAATTTGCTCCAGCGCCTTAGCCACAAACATGTCTTGGAATATCAAGAATGTATTAAATTAAAGTCAGCCGCGGATTTAGCGCCCTCCACATCAGCATGTAACACGGGGAAAGCTAAAGAAAAGTCGAGCCAAATATTGATTCCATTATACAGGATAATCCTGTGTGCCAAGTAAGTTAGCACTTTATATTTATTTTATGTTTGTTCTGGTTTCAAAGCAATACTTTTGAAGGAATAACTAATGCAAGCTGCATAATTTTGTTTTAATTTCTTTAATAGACCTCAAAAGCAATGCAAGACAAGATTTCCTTTTATATTTACTTGAATGCACGTAATATTCCTGGATTTGTACTTGAACTAGCAAAAGTATTCCAAGTTGTTCTAATTGTGTTGTTTAAAATAAAAGTTCTGTATTTTGACTGCAGTTGTCTTTGCATTTTGATTCCTCACTTCATTAGAATCATGAATGGCTCTTATTTGTAAACAACAGCATAATTTTCTGGGGCCATGCAAACCTGTATTACTAGTGTGGAATTATTCTATAATATTCACCAATGACAGTAAAATAGACCATCCTAAGTCAATTTACTGCAGTAATTCCTCTCTTAACCAGTAGAAAATGCATTGAACACCTGACTATGCATGAAAAAAAAAAAAAAAACGTCATAAACCGAAAAACCGTTATGATTTTGAAAAAAAAAACGTGATATCAATTTTTGGTCAAACCGCCCAGCACTACCACTACGTATCTAAATTTTTGCAAATCTCTAAAAACCTATACATACAATTCACTGCCTTAGTAATTGACTCATGAAGGGGCTGCCTGCTAGGGGACCAAAACTCTGGGGTGGAAGCCATGGCTTCATGAAAAATAAGGGAGCTGCCTACTTAAGGAATCCAGCATTAAAGGGAGGCAACAACCTTATATATCTAGGGGGATCTAAACAGCCCAGAAGGATCTAAACACTCTTTCTGACCAGGAGTCAGCATGAAACACTTAAGTACCACATCATTATGGTCAGTAGGGCTGTAGTCAACCAAAGAAATCCTTGGTTCGAACCAAAGTCTTTTCCTGCGCAACGATTAGTCGACTAAAAAAAAAAAAAAAAAAAAAAAACTTGTTTTGAGTGAACTTTTTTTAAACAATTGACATAGAGCATTTATAAAACAACAACGAAAAAACATCACAAATAAATAAAACTATAATAATAATAGGCCTACATTTCTTTGAGAATTAAGTGATTTTTTTTTAACTAAAAAAAGTGAGGAGCACTGTCTATGCAGCCACAATCGCGCACCTGATCACACCACACGCTACAAAAAAATAACTGCTATCTGGCACATTATAAAAATCCTAACAAAAGCTCTAATACAGGCTTTATATTCTTCTTTACTCACAAAGCTATGGGTTAACTTTTGTCCAGCCGATCTAGCCGTTTTAAACAAACACACAAAAAACCCAAATAGCCTAAAAAACAACCCGAATAATAATAGGGTGTATTTTGGATGGCATAGAGGTTTATTTTCGTTTTGTTGCATTATTTAGGCTATTTTCAAATGCGTAAAGTGTACAAATAAAAACGAAAAACATATTAAGAAAACACAATCTATTGAGTCAGCATGATAAAGCCGTTAAAAGGGCTGCTCACGTCTTTTGCGTGCTCAAGTTCGATTTCAAATATAGGCGCGTGGTGAGCGGGCTCATAATGGAGCAACGCGGTTGCCTCTCTCCACAGTCTTGTCGTCTTTGTTTTACAATGCAGCCAGACAAAAGATTTCGATTTCTTGGACATTTTGTCGACTAAAGCCAAAACAAGCAGCATTCTAACTGAATGAATAATCTCTTACCGAGCGCGAAGCAGCAGCGCAGCCAGCCACAGGCGCGTTCCCGAGTGCTCTATGTGTGTGCGCTAAAACTGTGGCGCTGTTACAAAATAGCCTAAATTAAAGCATTTAAAGTTGGGGATAAAACAAAGGCTAATTATATTTAGAATACAGTAATAAATAATTGCTTATAAAGGAATCAATATCAAGGAGTAAATCATTAAAAAAATTCTTTCTGTTGGTAAAAAAAAAAAAATTAACTGGTTCAAACCAATAAGAATGTCAGTCGACCAAGGACGGCATCGACTGATTCAGTCGACTAAACGACTAAAGTTGACAGCCCTAATGGTCAGGCAGCTTCAGCAGACATTTTATTAAATTAAAGTCCTCAACTTTTTTGTGTGCACAAAAGTTATATATTGAGCGAGTACATCATAAATCAATTTCCCAAACCACGTTTTTTTGTCTCATCCCGAATCAATATGGTGCACCTATAATCAGTGTTTATATTCAGACTATTTTAGGCCGTTCGGGTTAACCGCTGCAGAGTAGCACAGTACCTGCATGACTTGTCATAGACATAAGAGAGAAGTAGCTCCGGCTGCAATGTTCTTCCACAAGATGCATGCAGTAGGCTATGTGCACAAGCGTAGTTTCGAACTTCCGCTTTTGTCAGAAGTCGGCATATCAGTTTCCGGTTTACGACTGTTCATCCGCATCCGCTGTAAACAAACAATATAAGTGCTGCTGTTGTACGAAAATAAGAGTAGTTAAACACATCTAAGTTTCTAAGAACTGTAGGTGGATCTATCAACTAACGTCCGTTTCACACATACCCCGTTTGCAGTGTGTGTTGCGGTGCAGGAGCAACGGGTGCTGCAGTGCTTTCACATATGATGCGTTTGCAGTGAATCTCTGATCGCGGCTGTGCCACAAACGCATACTTACTATTTTTACTATTTTTTTTGCGCGTCGCCCTAAAATATCTATTTTGTGCAGCCACTGCGCACGAAGGTTGGTGTTTTTCGGGAAGCAGTGGAAGCTCAAATGGCTGTTAGCGACTTGAAGCAGAGTGGCACACAGCAGTGCTCCACGCACCATGTTAACAGGTTAGGGCTTTCACTTTTCACACCGCTAGAGATGCGGCACATATGCTATAATATAACAGCAGTGCAGCGATCGTTACTGCACCGAATCTATTTCTGCTGTGCTGCATTAAAGTGACATGTTTCGTGGTCAAAATGCACAAAGATTGACCTGAAAATGTAGTAATTTCACCATAAATGCGTTTCATTAAATAAAATGTAGTAATCTCACCATAAATGCATTTAATATACCAGTACTACTATTTTTCACAGTCATCGGAAGACTGTGAAGACCGGGGGAAATCAAGAAAAACATAATGAACAACGCTCGTATCATTCGGGAAAGGAGGTGGAAAAACAAGTTTTGTGACATGCAGGATCTATTGTGGGCTATTTAAATGCAAAAGAAAAGGCATGTGAGTCGGCTGTTTTTGTCAATTTGAAGTTTTAATATAAAATATTTGCCATTTTAATAAAGTAAATTTGACCACTTGCTTGAGCAACTTAATATGAGTAAAGCATGGAATAATAGCCCTTACATACGTGCATACGTCCATTAAAGAGTGTGTAGAAAGAAAATTGTAATGCTGACAACTTTTTTTGAAACAAAAGTTGCAGCAAAACTTCTGGATTTTAAATAAAAATAGTAAGTATGCATTTGTGGCACAGCCGCGATCAGAGATTCACTGCAAACGCATCATATGTGAAAGCACTGCAGCACCCGTTGCTCCTGCACCGCAACACACACTGCAAACGGGGTATGTGTGAAACGGACGTTAGTTGATAGATCCACCTACAGTTCTTAGAAACTTAGATGTGTTTAACTACTCTTATTTTCGTACAAAAGCAGCACTTATATTGTTTGTTTACAGCGGATGCGGATGAACAGTCGTAAACCGGAAACTGATATGCCGACTTCTGACAAAAGCGGAAGTTCGAAACTACGCTTGTGCACATAGCCTGTTCTGTTTATTAACCGCTGGAGTGCCAAAAGTTATGGACTGCTGCTTTAAAAGTCAACTGATTTTTATTTATTTTTTATTTACATATGTAAATGTGTTCACTATCATGCAGGACAGCTTTCAAGAAATGTAACTTTGCCGTTACGTTAAGAAAGAAAGACTGAAGATTAATGTAGAGTTTTTAACAAGGCATGGACTTCTAATGGTGCTTTCGCACGGGATGTGTATAGCACGTCAGGTGCGAGCAGGGGTCAAAGTGGGCCGGAACGGTCCAGAACTGCGTTCTGCGTGGGGCTGTGGATGGTAATGTGGGCTGGTGTGGCTTCAGTGCCAGGGCTCAATTTTTGTCCCAGTGTTAAGCAATTTTATTGTCATTAAATCAGTGTCGATGGGCCAAAATAAAACCATTAAAATATCAAGTAAATAAGTGATAGGCTACTTGGTGCCACAGCGACACCCAAAAAGTATTGCTATACCACGATACTTAATATGTTGTCCCACGGTGAGTAATTTTTCTCTGTTGCACCTACACAAAATTTGAGGGTTCCCCCACCCGCCAAATCCCACTTTAACCACTGGGTGCGAGTGATTTCAAAGTTAAATCAATGCAAAGATGCGCTACGCGCATATTAAAAATTCATGCGGCACAAATGAGTAGACGCTGTAGACACGAATACGCTTTGTTCACGATGTGAGACAACAGCTCATGAAACTAGAAGCGGGACAGGCGGAAGAACCGCTGACAACATCCGTCATCCAGGCGCAGATCCTGGAGCGAGCAAATGGTGAAACTCACCAAACACCTTCGAAGGGTCCGGTGGACATGAATACGGCGACGATGATCCCCATGCCGCTGTTCTGCTCTCCAGTGCAAATACAGAGCGGTACCTCTCGATGATTGCTCGATCAACATAAAAAAGTTGGCCACCAACGGGTTTCGATTCTGACGTGCGTGATGTGCGTGAAATTTCGCTTCAAACTTTTGTTTTTACACGCGTCAAGAGCGAAATTGACGCATGTAAAAACAAACGTTTGAAGCAAAATTTACGCGCGTCATGAAGTGATTGGATTCAAAGTGTTCAACGTATAACTAGATGTGGTAGGCGCGTGCATCGCGTCTGGTCTGGTGTGAACGCACAGTAAGTATATTTATTTACTGAAGTCAAAGGTAAAGCTGTGTGTTTAGTTTGTGGAGAACAGATACTGTAGCTGTGTTCAAGGTGGCCATTTTCAATCACCATTACGAGACTAAACTTGCAGAGAAATAAAAGAATTTGACAGATGCAGAGTGGGCACGGACATCTGAAGCATTGCTAGCTAAACTGCAAAATTAGCAAGGACTTTACCAAGCTACACGGATCCAGGGCTGTAGCAGGCAAGACCAGCTTTATGATGTTCCACAAAATCGCAAAAAACAGTAAGCCATTCTCTGATGGCGAGTTTATCAAAAAATGTTTGGTAGACTCTGCAGAGGTAATATGCCCTGAGAAAAAGACGCATTTGCGAATGTGTCCCTCACCACGCAAACCGTAAAGAGACATTTCGAGGACATCATGGAGCTTCAGCTCTAAAATAAAGCGGACAATTTCTCCTTGGCTCTGGACGAGAGCTGTGATGTCAACGACACAGCCCAGTTACTTATCTGTACCCAGTTACTTATCTGTACTTACTTTGAGATGACAGAGGAGCTGGCTGTCAATGCAGTCAATGAAAGGGACTATGACGGGGAGTGATTTGTTCACAGAGCCTGAGATACATTTATCCATAGACAAACTGGGACTAAAATGGGACAAACTGAAAGGTGTTACAACTGATACAATCTGTCAGGGAAAAAAGATGGACTTTTGCAGCAGATGCAAGATAAAGTGACCGAAATAAACCCAGAACAGAAATTGATATTTTTGCATTGCATTATTCATCAGGAGGTGTTGTGCAATCAGTATTAAAAGTCAACCATGTTATTGATGTTGTAACTAAAATAGTTAACTTCATCAGGGCAAGAGCACTGAATCATAAACAGTGTGTTGCACTTTTGGAGGAGTATAAACTGAAATAGTGGCATAGGCTACCACAAAACTGTCAGATGTAGTGTTGGGTACCGAAACGTGCTAATAGGGAACCGGTTCCGGCGTAAACGGTAGCAACGAGACCGAATAAAAACAAAAATTTCGGTGCCTGACTTTTTTTTTACAGCCACCTGGTGTTCCAGCACCAACTTGCGTGCAACATGCAACAAATGCCTTAAATCAATAGCATGCAAGAAAGGCAACACTTCCAATTTAATAAAACACATGACGAGACATAAGTGTACTTAAAAGCCGAACAATGCACCGTGTGACACAGAGTCAAGCACATCAACAACAGCAGCTAGAGTTGGCCTCACCCCGCCGGACAAATTGAAACAAAACACACCTCTGGCAGTGTTGTGTTGGACACAAATAATGATAACAGCAGCTGTTCCTCTTCGGGTAAGTCCAGTAATTTAATAACCTGACTCTGCCAGATGGATTTGCTCCGCAAATCCATCTGGAAACCTTCCGTTGAAGTAGTTTTGGAAGGGCGAAAATACTGGTTAGCTGATTGGCCTATGTTGGTGATAGACGGGCCAAATCAACCAATCAGAGCAACTCTTGCCGAAACCAGTCGGGAGAAGAGCAAAAACATCTTTTCCACTGAGAAAAGCCTCCAGAGCAGTGTTTTGCTCTTCTTTCAGTGAGGAAATACTCTGTAATTCCGATAAAACTTGCTCGATAGCTACGCTGATGCTAGTTTCATCCGCTGAAGCCGCCATGTGACTCTGGACTGAACTGTCGCGCTTCTCTGTTGCGTCACACCTCAACCCGCCTCAAAGCCAACGCTGATTGGACGTCGTCTGGTGAACTGCTCCCAAATTTTCTTTAACGGAAAGTATCCAGACTGATCTGCGAGTGAAACCTTGAAAGCTCGCGAGATCAGGATGGTCTCAAGAGGCTAGTAATTTAATGCCAACTGCAAATCTTGCATATCAAGTAGGCTAGCAAACATCGTTGCCATTCAGCGGTGTGACAACGTGTGCAAATGCTTTTTTTCAAAATGTTAAACACCTTTTTATTCGAGGCTATACTGTGTGTGTTAAATATTTGTAAAAGTTATTTATATTAGTATCAGATATTTCTCTGCTTAAAGTAAAAGTCATAATGTGTGAAGACAAAATGTTGATCTTATATCAGTATATTAAATGGTGCAATTTTTCATCAGATACGTTGTTCGAGGCTACAGCCTCAATCCAAGGCAAATCCTATTTATCGAGTGGGAGGGGGAAGCGGGGAGACCCGTTTAGCTGAATAGGCTACTAGTAGTAGTAACCTGAAGAGTTAGGTGTATATTATCATATTATAAACAATTTTGATAGAATTTTTTATTTATTTATGGCTTTTAAGTTACAACAGTGACTTCTACCATGGCTAAGAAGGCTGCAAAATTGTGGTGATGGGGCTTCATCCATTTTCCACTGTGGAATCGCCATCTTTCAGGTGAAAATGTGGGCTATAATAGAATTTCCTTGATGCATGTGAATGCCACCTCTGTATCATGAAGACATTCTGTGTACAAGACTAATAGATATAATATTTATTTTTTTTATAAGGGAGATAAGCACTGCCCTCAATCATAGATACCAACCATCCAGGGAAGAAATAACATGTACATACCCGCGTGGTATTCTGTTATAAAACAATGTCATCCAGGAGCTGGCACAGGTCTGCAAAATTGCAATTACTTGCGATGGATGGACCAGCGAGACACAGGACCACTATCTAACAATGACTGCCCATTACATTTTCAAATGCAGCATCCAACAGAAAGTGCTAAGCATTGAGGCTGTATATGAGTCCCAGACAGTGACTCCTCAGTAAGTAGCATATAAATACAACTTGAAACTAATACTTTTTAAATATAACCAATTGTTTATTGTAAATCAAATGTGTGTGCTTTAGATTTGCGGAGCACAAGGTTATCCTGGATGTGAGGACTCTCTGGAATTCTCTACATCTCATGGTGGAGCGGTTTGTGGAACAGTGCCCTGCAATCAAGCCAGCTTGCCTCGATCAAAGGCTAAGGAGGCCAATGGAGAGGGACCGGTGAGGTGATGGACAAGAGGGTCACTTGCAACAATATAAATTTACCTTTTCTTAAAGGGGTCATATAATCCCATTTTTGTACAAGTTAATATGAATGTTTAGGGTCTAAATGAAAACTTTGTAATATACTTTTATTAAAAATTCTCATTAATATTTTGAGAAAACACCATTTTACTTGGTCAAAATCAGCTCTTGTTTTCAGCAAGCTGTTTGAGTTTCATATGCCTTTAAATAATAAACCCCGCCCCTCTGCTCTGTGGGCGTGAACGCACGTGGAGTGTTGCCTTGACAACAGTTGAAGGTTTTGGAGAGAGAATGACAGCGGTAGTCTCTGAGGACACATCTGTACAACCGTATCAGTTTGAACTGGAGTAACTGTTCACCGGAACAAGATGACGGCCGCAAAGAAGTTCGACAATTAAGGCTTGAGGACGTTTCTGAATGGTTGGTTAACGTAATGTTACTTTGATCAACCTTTGTATGCACTGGCAGGGTAGAGTAGTGAGATACGAACACTGTGTGTTTACTGATGTATACCTTAGTTCATTGACAGATGGACGTTACAATAATGGTCATTAAAAACTTTTTCCCTGTGATTTGCAAAGATTAATATAAAGATTAATAAAACTTTAGGTGCAGAGGGAACATAAATAGTTGGTACCGATTATTTTTTCAGGAGCAGCTTCTTAGCAAAACCAGCTTAATACTGATCCTCTTTAATAAAGCAATCTGGTGAGAAATGATTCGCGCAAACAAGAAAGTATTGATCGATCATGGGGAATATTCCCATCGTAAACAAAACTCAGCCACTGCGTCTTCAGCGTTTCAAATTTAGGAACATCAGAATGATTTCTGTGTTTGTTATTGCACCCAAGAACAGAACAACACAGTCTCTTAGACGCCATTCTGCTCCAGTGCATCAACAATGACGGACTATAATCTATGATGACAGCTCGCTTAGGGCGGGTCTGTGTTGAAACAATGCTGTCAATCAACAACCGCGGGAGGGGCGTGTGACCGTGTGACGTTACACGGTCGAACGGCTCGATTTGAGACAGGGGAAAACAAATAAGGAGAATAAAACAAAACCACTGGATGGATTTTTATCATTAAATGATGGTTGGTACAGGCACTGACAACACACATTGCAGTACAATCAACTTGTAAAAGTGCATGTGCCCTTATATGACCCCTTTAACACGGTTTATTTTTCACAGACTAGACAGGCTTTAAGAGAGTGATTGAGAAGGCAGAGGAATTCATGAAAATATTGTACACCTCAACCGCAACTACACCATTTTAATTTTTAGACACTAAACCATGTTTTCATTACAGGATCAAGACATTTAGAACTTCCTTCGGGAGGCCACATTGACCACGTTTACATGCAGCCAATTTTCGGGTTATGGTCGGGTTAAGGTCACTATTCGGGTTTCTGAAACCCAAGGTCTTTTGGACCTTATACCGTGTTTTTGAACCGTTTGGTTAAGTACCAGTAAAGTGCATTATACAGAGAAAAATCATGGAATGCTTTCATCACAAACCTCAATTTCTTTTCAACTGAAGAAAGAATGACATAGATATCTTGGATGAGATGGGGTGAGTAAAATATCGGCAAAAGTTCTTTTTTTTTTAAGTGAACTACTCCTTTAAAAGAGTATGGGACTTGAGAGCAGAGATTCAGTAATTTTGTGAGATGAAATGCATTGACACACCAGAGCTCTTAGATGCAGACTGGATGGCAGATCTGGCTTTTGCTGTTGTTCTTACCGACATGCAACACTGAAACACCATCAGCTTATCACCTCCACACGTACTCATCCATGTTAGGGGCACTGCATGGTGAGTTTAAGGCGATTTGAAGACTTCAAAACAGTTGAAGGTGTAATGCACATGATTTCTTCTCCCTTCACTTGCAGTGTGGATAATGCACCCATGATGCTTAAAGTCATTGATCTGCAGTCTGATAAACTTTTGGCAGAGCACTTTAAGTCACTATCACTGCTGCTTTTTTATTCTTCTCTCAAAGAGAAAAACTTTCTACAAATAAGGAGGAGGCATGCTCAGATGTTGGTTCTCTTGAATCAACCTACATTTGTGAACAAACATTCTCAGTGATTAAGTTTAAGCAATCCAGTGATGATCACTTGTATATCATATTGTAGATCACTTGTATATCACCTTTGCCCACCTCAGATATTCAACCTGACTTCAGTGCATTTGTTCAAGCCAAACACAGGCTAGATTTCTCTCACTGAACAAGAAAAAAAAAACTAGGGTAAAACATTTAAACAAACAACACTGGGTGAATTTGTTGCTTTTATTTATTTATTGCCCAAAAATGATTGGGATTTTTAATGACCACAGAGAGTCAGGACCAGTTTAAATGTATCATCCGAAGGACGATGCTTGTTACAGAATAGTGTCCCTGTTAGTGATGCGCGGGTCAACTTGTAACCCACGGGCCCCGTGGGTAACCCGCGGGTCGGGGCGGGTAAAGAAATTGTCACTTTATTTGCGTTGCGGTTTGGGGCGGGTCAATAATCTTTTTTTTTATCCTTGTAAGTTGCTTGCAATTTCCAGCATAGGCTATATTGAATATTTGGGAATATCTATTTTCATATTTTATAAGGTTATTTGATAAGGTTATAATACGATTGCCATAGCAACGTAACTTGCGTGAGGTTCCCAACCCTTTGGTGTCATGTGACGCATCACGAAAGCGGAGCGTCAAGCAGCTCCCGCCGACAGCTGCGACAGTCTCAACAACAACGGAGAACTGAAAAGTGAAGATGGAAGACAAGGTGCGGGAGAAATTGAGGTCGGGAATATACATGAATAAAAGAAAAAAGTCAGGCTGCTAAATCTAATGTTTGGGAGCGGTTTTCCGAAGTAGTTGCAGCAGTAGACAACAGTAATCGGCTAGCAGCTACCTGAAGTGCAACTCTTGTGGAAAATAAACAAACAGTAGCGCCACAAAATGGGCACTTTCCAGCATGTCAAAACATATTTGTGGGAGATCTAAGAAAAAAAAATGGTTTAGCCTATTAGATGAATACAAATGCTGCTTTGTAAATGTTGAAAATGTTTATTAATATGACCTGATTTATGGTTCATATTCATAATCATCTGTTGTTGCCAGTTTACAGGGCAATATGTTTCCAAGCACTTTCAGGCTGAAATAAAGGCTGTTTTCATTTACATTACAATGCCTAGTAGCTACTATGTCTTTTTAACGGTCGTGAGTGTGTACGGTGCGGGGCGGGTTGTAAAAATAGAGACAGTGGAGGGGTGCGGGCTGGGGCGGGCCAAATAATTTCATAAAAGCCGACCCGCGCATCACTAGTCCCCGTCACTATACTGGGGCATTAGGACCCACACAGACCACAGGTTGAGCACCCCTTGCTGGCCTCACTAACACCTCTTCCAGCAGCAACCTAGATTTTCCAGGAGTTCTCCCATCCATGTACTAACCAGGCTCAACCCTGCTTAACCCTGCTTTTTTTGCTCTCTGTGAAAATCAGGAGTGTTCAAGTTGTTGAGTTGTTCACACCACACGACACAGACGTGATTGATCCACAACAGGAGGTAACGCACTACATGAGTTGACGACAACTCTGTCACCCAACGATTATATCTTGTCTACAAACCACGTTTTGTCACGAAAAATCACACAATAAAACGAATTGGAAATGAAACAGCATGCACGTGAATACCCAGCAAAGAAGACGGAGAACCCAACACACTAATATGGACGTCAGACTGAAACTAGTGCTGCAAACTGTTTGCACGATGATTTGCTCTGAGAAAAAAACCCAAAAAAAGAACAAATAAGATTTACCCGGTGACCTCAACCCATGCCTTGCTCTGATTGGCTGTAGCTCATGACATCACTGAGGTTGAGTCGTGCGACAGCTCTGGATCTCTGGATCTTTTCTGGGGTCTGCGATGCGCCTGCGACGCGTCTGCAAGCGTCTTTGATGCATTGTTGGCTCTTTCATATTAACAGATTGGCGAGCATTCATCGTCCACTAATACCCACACGATAACACCCTGACCTGTCGCGAGCTCAACGATTTGCAAATCGGGTTAATATCATGTAGTATGAACTAGGCATTAGCTTCCATGGGAAAACAGTCTTGGGCTACAGGGTGATATGACTGCTGGCCATAGGTGCTTAACCCTCACCCCTCAAGAGAGAATCAAGCCTGGGTGAAACAAATCACTGCGACCACATCACACAATGTGCATTTAACCCCCTTGGGAGTTAAGTGTGCTAAATTCAAACCTCGTATTCTGTCAATCTGAAAGAATCATACAAGAAAAGCCATGAATGCATAAGTGCCTTTAACTCCCTCGAGAGCTGAACACACTCGTGCAAATGCTAACTGCTATCCCTCAGGAGAGAACAGGAAATGCTTAGCTCCTTACCTGTCTCTGTAGATAGTTTTGCTCAGCAAGTTCAAGTTGAACTCAACTGAGCATTTCATTGACAAACTCAAAATTTGCATTCAAAATTTGCGCATTCAGATCCCTCAAGAACTAACGTGTGTGGTCCTCACCCTTGAACAGAGTGCATCAGATGCACACGCTTCCTGAAAACACTTGTTGGAGTGTTTTTTCATGATATTCACATTCACATGTACGCAAACAAACATTGTCGCGTTTAAACACATGCTTTCAGACACAGCCTTGCTGGAGGAGTTACCATTCCATACCATTACCACCAGAATCAGTCCCATGGAACAAAGCATTGTTGCTTCTTCAAATGCATTTTAATCTAATGTTAGATTAAAATTGTTAACACTATTGGTTGTTTAGTGTTGGTGGTACATTAATGCGATAGACAATTAACCGACACTTTCCGGACATTTAATTTCCAAACTGCCCCAAAACTTATACAGCAACCAACAGTGTTTGGAAAACAGTCATGTAATAAGCTAGCCTGGCAAGCTAGACCTATCAAGATGCTAGGTCTGGGAACTCACAATTGGCATACCTCAATCCAGGGGGCGGGATAAAAGGTTGTCTTTCAATATCCCTCTGCACGCCATAGGATACCGCTAACCAACCAGAGCAATGAATGGCTGTAGCTGAGTGAGTCCCTTGCGTTTTCCCTCCAGTGGAGCAAGTTGATATATTAATCTTTTGCCATATCTGGTCGTCAAAACTCTGATCTTCCTTTTTTTAAGAATGACTTAAGTGACATTCTCTTAGTCATCCAAGTCACGGCCAAAGCCGGAATCGAAAGACTGCTGTTCGCCAGCTGCATCTTGTTTGTTTTCAAGTATCAGGGAAATGATGTAAATCACGCGCAGAACCGTCACAACTCTGCCGTCATTGTTTTAAGCCCACCCACCAACTCTATACACGATGTGATTGGCCGGACCAGAGTTTGGTTTTTCCACTTCGAAAGCCAACGGAGAGTTGCTAGACCACACTTTGCTGCAAAATAATTTTTGCTGCCTCTAAGGTGCATCTAGATTGTTAGGCTAGTAATAAGCAGGATACTCTACAACCCTCTTTCTTTTTTTGAATAGTTTACTACAAAAATAAAAATTAGCACATTGATGACAAAAGTAGTGATACCTTTTGATTTGTTTCTTGCGGTTCTAAGAAGCAGTCTGAATGATTAGCCTTCAGAAATTTACTGTTCCACGAAAGAAACATTTTGAGCATTTTAAGTTAATTAGTTCTTTGAAAAGCTCAGCTCAGAGAGAGCACCAAAGGGTGAACACAGACAAACAACAGTGCACGGTTTCAGCAGACGTCTTTCATTCTCAGAGGGTCACGCATGGAAATAACAGGGCCATATTTCTCCGAATGGAAAACATTGCACGCAGATTTACAGCTTACTCTGCCTCACCTATCAAGGTCCTGCTTTGCCTCATCAATCAAAGCAGCCATCCATTGGCATTGGGAGTTATAATACTTCATTCGTTTCACTCTCCTTGCCCCATCTAGGAGAAGGTACATGGCTTTAAATTTGAAGTCCTACCAGTAAATGCCCTACACCTCAGAACTGCCCCGACCCTTTGCTCATCTGCTGATAGAGCTGTTTTAGTCATCCAGAACCATTCTGTTCAGCATTGACTTTACAGTTACTTTATAAGCCTGTGAAACATTGACAGTCAACATTCAATAATGAAGCAATCTTGTTTTACTAGAAAACCATCTTAGATTGCATTAGCAAGTTCAATAACAATAACAATAAGTCTACAGCATAAAAAATAAGATGGGTATTCTTTTCGAGGTTACTTCAGTTAAGACTTATAGAATATACTCTTATGCCTGGTTCAGATTTACGCAATTTTTTTCTCTGTTACGATAGTCACTGTGATTACACGATTTTGACTCCAAAAATCTTGTCGTGTCGTGGACAAGACACATGTCAGACTACACGTTGCTTCCTGACAAGTCATTGCATGCCGTCTTCAACGGCGCCCGTGATGTCATCGAGAAGGCGAATCTAGTAGCGAGTGACTTCCGGAAACGAATGTAAACAAACAATGGATGAAGCAGTGAGTGTTGTATTGGCTGTCCTGTTTTCAGAAAAACCCAACAATGGACACGTTCCTGGATTGCTCGAAGAGGACAGTATTGGCTGTCAATCCTCTAAAGAGAACTTGAGGTAAAATATTGTTTTCTTTCTTATATATATTTTACTTTTAGTTTTAACGTTAGCACCATCGTCTCTCTTCGTTTCGCCATTTTTGAAAGTTGTGTACGGAAAAGCTTCTGTGCTCCTATTGGTCAACCTCATACATGTGACGGAACCGTCGTGGACGACCGTTAAAAAAATTAAACATGCTAGTCTTTTTGTTAGTGCTTGGGCGGTAAACCGGTTCAAACCGAAAACCGGTTTATATTTTCGTCACAATTTTGATTTTGAATAAACCGCCATACCAGTTTAATTACACAACGTTCAGAACGACCGTTACGCTGCGCGACCATCAGAGTGCGGACACTGTTTCAGACGGACCCTTTACCCGTTGCACTACTGAGCACCGACGAGGGTAAACAAACAGCAGCGCTCTGTTACGTTACATGGACGATGGATGCTGAAGAATTAGTACAACATGACAGTGATGACACCGAAGAAGAACTTGTGCCAAAAAGAGGAGCCGGGTCTGTTGTTTGGAGGTTTTTTGTTTTCCAAAAATCCGACGTCGAACCAGTTGGGCTAAAATTCTCCGCTGGGGAGAATGACCCGGCAACACAAGCAAATTGCTCCAGCGCCTTAGCCGCAAACATGTCTTGGAAATATCAAGAATGTATTAAATCAGTCGCGGATTCAGCCGCGATTTCAGCGCCCTCCACATCAGCATGTAACACAGGGAAAGCTAAGGAAAAGTCAAGACCAAATATTGTCTCCATTATACAGGATAATCCTGTGTGCCAAGTAAGTTAGCACTTTATATTTATTTTATGTTTGTTCTGGTTTCGAAGCAATACTTTTGAAGGAATAACTAATGCAAGTTGCATAATTTTGTTTTAATTTCTTTAATAGACCTTAAAAGCAATGCAAGACAAGATTTCCTTTTATATTTACTTGAATGCACGTAATGTTCCTGGATTTGTACTTGAACTAGCAAAAGTATTCCAAGTTTTTCTAATTGTGTTGTTTAAAATAAAAGTTCTGTATTTTGACTGCCGTTGTCTTTGCATTTTGATTCCTCACTTCATTAGAATCATGAATGGCTCTTATTTGTAAACAGCATAATTTTCTGGGGCCATGCAAACCTGTATTACTAGTGTGGAATTATTCTACAATATTCACTAATGACAGTAAAATAGACCATCCTAAGTCAATTTACTGCAGTAATTCCTCTCTTAACCAGTAGAAAATGCATTGAACACCTGACTATGCATAAAAAAAATAAACAAAAAAAAAACGAACCGGAAAAACCGAAAAACCGTTATGATTTTGAAAAAAAACGTGATATCAATTTCTGGTCAAACCGCCCAGCACTACTTTTTGTCGTGATATCTTGAAGCATCGCAGACGTGACGTAGGTTGTCGCCCTATGACACACTATACGAGAATGATACGATCGAATATTGTGTCCCGACGTCCATTTGTAGTTTACGAATCTCCCACGACACCCTGCGCCAAAATAATAAAACCTGGCTAAAATAGTGTAATCTGAACCAGGCATAAACCAGTCCATTATTCTTTATTTCACACAAGTCTGCATGATATGATCACCAAACAAATTAACAGGCTTGATAGTTAAAAACATTAGCCAGATGATGGACTTTGGAAACCAATATAAAATCATATGATATCAAGATTACTTGATGCACTTTCACATCATGTTGCCACTATAAAGCTTTTTTTACGTTATAAAATAGATGAAATGGTTTTCTGGTAAACACCATAAGTTGTTGTCTTTATAAAAGCTGTGATGTTTGTCACCTAAAGGCATCATGAGCTAATAAAAAAAATGCACTAATAACTAGGAAAGGGTTAGGAAAAGTGGAAAATAAGAAATGGAACTACTCTAACTGGTAAAATTATGATCATGAATGTTGCCAAGTTGAATCTGTTTGGATTAGATGTTGATAAATGTTTTCTGGACCAAAAACTAATGAAAAAAAAAAAAAAAAAACATTTTAAAGTTAGGGTTTCATATACAAATGACCATTTCAATGTGCATTCTAGTTATCAGTTAAGAGAACTAGTGCATGGCAATTCATAACTATTTTTACAAATTAGTAAATTGGATTCCCATCAAATTAATTCATTTAAAATTGCCCCCTTGTAGTTGCGCTTTTCTATGATATCATAAGTTACTGTCCCTTTACTGGCTGATTTTTTTAAGCAAACTGTTCAATACCTTCAATCGCTCAACACCTCAAACTTCATCTTTAAAACTATTTTCTAATCATTTATTTATACAGCCTTGAAGTTATCTTTCCATTCTCTTTTTATCTTGTTTGTCACTGTCAGATATGTCCTTATCTTCGAAGAAGTCTAAAGGCTAACCCGCATCCCTGACTGTTTTCTACACTAAAGCTGAGGATGAAGTTGTTGTCTATGGTGTTCAATGAAGCTTCAAGTTGAGCACTAGCGAGAGATTTCTCAAACTAGAGACTCTGATGTACTTGTTCCTTGTAATTGTGAGCCTGGCTTATCCTCTTCTCTGTCTGACCTGGTTAGACCCAGTTTGCTTTCTTCTTTCAAGTGCAAGCAATAGCCTTTATCCCTCTGAAAGAACAAACATCTGATGAGTTTATAGAGAAATGCGATTCCTTTTGGGCATTTTTAAAATGATAATTTGACTTGCAAGTACAGGACACAGATATTTTACAGTCTTCCACATTGCATTATGCTGAACAAAAAGCATTTTCATCTGTACTAACAAAAAGAAAGTTACCAAATTATGTTCAGACTATTTCAGAGCAAGTATCAAAGGCCCCATATACAATAATTTCAGCATTTTGCATATCAGTAACAACCAGACAGTTTTAATTGTAGACTGATACAGTACATGCCAGCTTATCAATATTGAAATATCGGTAATAACATTCAAACTGACAGTATAACATTCTACTCACATTAAAAGGATAATTCGGTATTCTCTGAAGCTTAAAGTGAGTGAGCAATATATAGTTGCGAAGAGCACAAAATTAAACTGTCTCTAATGATGGTTTGCCACATTTTGGTAACCGAGAATGTGCTATTCTGTAAAAAGAAGCACTCTGCAGTTCATATTTTTTATCCCTAACCTGTATGTCCTTTCTCTTCTGCAAAACACAAATGAAGACATTCCTATGCTTAAACATGGCTATTTGATTTGCAATCAAGCGCTGCTCATTTCATTCATAAGCTTTACACTCATTTACTTCACACACTCATTATTGTGTAGTGAATTTAGAGGTTTATGTATAATATTATGCTATCCCTGGCTCACCTGTTATCCAGCAAACACAAGAGGTGAATGGATCTGCCGAATATTCTTCCTATTATTTGGTAGAATTCATTATTCATTTTGAAGCCATTATCCATGCCTTTCCGTACAAGGTATTTGGCTTCAGGCACATCTCTGACACACTATTAAACACTATTCAGTGGACATTTCACTTTGAAAGTGCCTTGAAAAATGCCACAGACAAAATGGTTTCCATGCATTGGTGTAACCCATCAATACAAATTCCTTTACTAAAAAAATTGAAAACAATTGACAGACAAATTCCCATGTCCCCAATCATGCTTTCACAGTTTCTCTTTGAAATAATGGTTACATGGAAGCAATGAAACAGAAGAGAGGAAATGGAACTCCAAAAACATAGCGAATGCATTAAACTTCATTTTATGTAGTTCCAACCTAATTTTTAGACTTATCTAATAGCATAAAAGATTTGTAAGAGACATATTTCATGTTGGTGTGTGCCACGCACGCTTCCAGTCTCTCCCTATATCAACGTCTGTGTTTCTCCTCACGCACGCAGCAAAGAAGCTGCAGCTGTCATGAGACAAACACTACCGCGAGACGGCTGCATGCGTGAGCAGAGCACACGTGATACAGTGGCCGCCTGTCAGTAGCGGAGTGGCAATCCGGAGAGTCAGATCTCTTCCGGTGGCCGGTAGTGTTTCGAGGCCGCGAGGGCCGGTCTGATAGTTATACATTGCAAGTTATTAGCAACACAATCCAGCGGCCTGTACACAATAGTCTCTGCAACGGCGATAGTTCGAAGCGCGCGTCCGTGTGAAGACGGTGCGCGACTGCGCGTGCCGCAAAAGACACTGAATCCATGCAACTGATGATAGCAGCGAAAAAGAGCGCTCTGCTTGATTTAAAAAAAACACAACAGATTTTAGCGCTAGATCTCTTATTTAATAGCAAACTAAATGAATTATCTGCTAGTTAACTGGAGATGTTTAATTTATTTTTGTATTAGGTGTACAACTTTCCCCCCAACTTTCATAGATAGCATAAATAATTTGCAAGCTGCTAAAATAAAGGATACAAAACATCAGCAAAATGATCTATCGGCTATATGATTATAATCAGAGCATGTGCATGTCAGTGATTTATTTATATTAGGTTATTACAGCATTAAAGAGCACAGACCTATGCAAAGGAGGTGCATGTGAAACGCTTTGTAAGAAATACTTTCCTTTTCAGGAAAAGTATCGAAAAAGTATCGAAATCGCAATACTTGACTAGGTATCGGTATCGAAACAATAATTATGGTATCGTGACAACACTAATCTAATGATGCACAGATATCATTGATAAACCCATTTCATTTTATGGAGTCAGATGAAACGAGTTAATACATAAGATTAAATGTGTTGCATTTAATTAAAAATCACTTTGCCATGGGAAAGACGGAACACGCATGAAACCTTTACCACGGATCGATTTCGTGCCGACTTTACAGAAGCTACTTCAGACCAACCCATTTTAAACTTGCGACCAGTGCAAGAGTCATTTATCCCGCTGGTAAAATAGCAACAGCGCCCAAGACCCGCCCACAAAGTTACTTGCGTATTGCACTTGATACTTGCATTTAAGATCGTTAAAATAGGGCCCGAGTCTGAAATTTGCATCCAAAATGTTCACGTAAAAAAAAAAACACCTCACGTTATAACAATCACGCTTGCACACCGCCTCAGAAACTTTCGACCTTAAAAAAAAAAAAAATTGGGATCGGGTTAGATTTTCTGCGTTTTTCGCATCCACAGCCAGCATTTTGAGAGGTTTTTGGACAAGTCAGTGCTGGGGGGAGCTCGTTCCGCACATCATTGCACATGCGCAGTCCTTTCAGTTTCGGTTTTCAATTCAATCAAGTGTTAATATGTTCTCTCTATTGGATTAGAGAAGGCTTAAACCTCCCCTTTCAATCAGATCGAAATTTCGGATCGATTAAGGTGTGATTGAGCAGCCAATTCGATAACTAATTTATTATTTGGGTACAATATATAACCTGTAGCCTATACAGCTGTCTGCCCAGCTGCTTCCATACATTAGACATACTGTCTCTGTGCCAGTCTCTGTTCAGGATCGATTGGTTTTACAGAAAATGGGGGTCTTTTTAATATGTGGCTCCAGAATCGCTAGCAAAAGCATAAGACTGTTCTACTGACATTCTGAAGTAAATTTTTAATCGCTCGGGATAAATTCGCAACTCCTTGATAAGGAGGTGGAACTGTCCTTCCTCTCGGCGCAACACGAAAAAATGCATATGAAAATTTCAGACTCAGTATGCAACGGCCTTTCCTCTTCAGGACAAGTGCGGCACACCTGGTCCACCCTGTTAAGGTCCATCCTGTTATACTTTGCATTGTAAAAATGTCATGTAACAGGGTGGACAAATTTAGATGACATATAACATATCTGGTCAGGATTATTAGGTTCTACTAAACTTTTCCCCAATCCTACTTCCTCTATCAATAAAACTGGCAAAAAGAACTAATACAAAAACTCGTCTACCTTGGATTATGACACTCATCTATAGTGATTCTGAATACTTCACTGAAGTATATAATAATATACAGTAGTCTTGGACTAGAGCTCTGGAATCAAGGCTAGCTTAAGGTTGAAGTATTATCTCAGCTTAAGCACCCTGAGGGCAAACTTTAGCAAAAAGTAGGACGGCTAAATGCCATACAGAAGTGAGTGTCGCATAGACTGGGCTCTTATCCCAGGTGTCAAATATAGAGACATCACTGCACAAAACAATGTTGAACCGTGCATCTCCGAAACCATCAGCGAACACATCACGCTGCACCGTCTTCCAGTGTTTGACACGTATTTGCAGTCCTAGTTTCTCCTGAAGGACAAATGCATCATTGGCAGAAGAAACTTTGACATTTCCCTCAGGTACACGGATTTACACATCAGCATTTTCAACTGCTATTTTAAGCCCTATGAATACATGTACAGGAGATATGTCTCATAAAAAGAGCTGTATGTGCAAAGGACCTTCAGATCATATATTTTCACGAGACACCTTAGGTAAAACATGTTGATGCTGACAGAAAATGGTTAAAAAATAAAAGAATCCTATTAACTGGTATACAATTGCGAACACAATGCTGATTCTTCAACGGAGTTGAGAAGTAAACAGAGATATCAATAACTACACTAAACGTTAATTATCATTAGTAGCATAATTCTTACGTACCATCAGAAAGTCTGATTCATTCTAATGATTTAGTTCGGACAAAGCGGCCCTTACCTTGTCCAAGGATTAAGAAGATATGTAAAGTAATTCAAAAGAGAGGTGTTGTATATTAAACAAAGTGACTCGGGCAATCTAATAACACACAAAAGCAACCCTGTGCAAAGCACAAACAATACTGAACAAACAGATTAAAATGAGGAACTTAAATACACATAATAATGAACTCAAAGATTAATAGATGTGATTGTTATATGAATACTCATGGCAACTAATGATTGGTGGGAAAAAAGGAACAAAAGAAACTGAGAAACAAACTAAAAGCACATGAAAGAAAACAGGGAGAACGTGACGGTATTCTAGTTTTTTACATGTATTATAGTTGTGTAGTTTTCGTAAATGTTTCTGTTCACTTTTGATCCTGTAATCCTCATTGTGATTGGCTGATTTTATTCACTGAAGAAAAAAAATAAGCAAGAAACCTGTAATTGATCAAATGGTTACACTTTATTTTAAGGTGTCAGTTACATTGTACTTACTCCAATAGATTCTGAGTAATATTAATTTACTATAGAGTTAGGGTTAGGTTTAGGGTTAGTTAACGTGTAATTTAACTAACCCTAAGTTAACAAACATGTAACTGTCACCTTAAAATAAAGTGTAACCAAAAGTCCTGTTTCCCATGAACATTATGCCCTGTACTTATTACAATAAGCACAATAAGTACCATAAGTAGCATTATTTTAATTATCCACTTTTTTGTAGGCGGCCCACGGTTTTCTTTTTTAAAATAATAATAACCATAACATTATTTTCATTTCTCTTATTTATATTACTGACCAACCCCTGCCATTATCAATCATTTATTGAATTTTATAACAGGACTAGAAAAAAACACACATGGTAAAAAACTAAAAAGCAAACTCAGCTGTTTTCCCATAGTGGAGAAATATGAGCTATATCATGTTATATCCTCTTTTCCATATTACTTGCTGTTTGTTAACAAATTATTCTCTGCTTCTTAGTGATCTATTAAGTCTTGCAACACCATTAATTTAACATTGAAATATATATTAAAGAGCAAAAAATATAATTCTTTAAAGATTTATCATACCCGCATAGCTTGTGAACTGTAAGGCATGTTCAGCATCTGATTTCAATAATCAGGCGAATCAGAAACTGCTTAGTTACATTTATCATCAATTAGATAAACATGAAATGTTAATTGCATTTTTAAAATTTAAATTTTTAGTCTAAGAGAATTATTAAGTCTGAATTTTTTTCAGCAATGGTCTGTTTTTTACATTTTCAACAATAAAACCCATGCTGTCAACAGAATATAGCCCAGTCGCCCACCTATGATTTTCACAACAGATCTGATAATTGACTTATAGCTAAGCCACGCCCTCAAACGCGATGAGCCAATCACAGTGCACAGCTAACCCAATAGAGCATCACAGTCCCGCCCACAGCCGGTGCTGGAAGTAAAAATTCAATATAATTTCTCCATTGACATTTCAGATATAAACAATAAAAACGTAATCATGGTAGACTTAAAGAGCAACATGCCAGTTGAATTTATTTCTGAATTAATACTTTAAATTATCTGCAGAGGTCTTTTAACAAAACACATATGTAAAAATTACTAATGAAATCTCATTTGATGTAGAGACTTTGATGAAAATGCGCCAGGCTCTGGAATACGCCTTTCCCACAAGCAACGCGGTCATATGACGTAGCCCAAGAAAAACAAATGAGCTCGCGGTCTGCTTTCTCATTGTTGGGTGTTGATGTAGTTCGAGCAGTAGTGAGAGACAGAAAGTTTTAGATCGAGTTTTAGAGAAGCCATAATGGTAAATTATTGTGTTTGTGCTTTTTGCACGAATTTTAGCCTGTCAGGACATCATATCCATCATTTTCCTTCTACGAAAAACAAGGCTTTTTGGTCTTGGGTGCGTTATGTGCAGGTGAATAGAGCAGACTTCACTGCCGCGTCTGTTACCACACACACTCGGTCGTTTGTGGCGCACATTTCACTCGCTTTAAATGGCATCACTAACTGCATTTGAAAAGCATTATTTATTTGTTGTTATGGCATGGTCATTAGTAAATGTAGAGATAGTGCTAACCAGCTTGGATGGACTGCATAACACGGTCAGCGTAGAATATGAGAAGACAAAATGTTGCTGGCTTAAATTAAGACAATCTAAATGGATGTTTAATCAAGAACAAAGTCAAACGTATGTTTGCTAAAGCAGATTTATTACAAAACACCAAGGTATAGCCATACAGTAGATGAACCAGCGTTAGCCACGGTGCTAACTTACATGAACTCACTTGCCCTATTCGCCACTGGTTTTCTCGACACCACAACTCTAACGTTACTTCTTTCCTCTGCCCATTGTTCGTCCCCCGATCTCCCCTGACTTCTATCTCGCCTAGAAGTCTCATAATTATATGCCTGTGGGTCATCATAGGCATATTCGTCAACATCGGAGAACGCGGTTTCGTCGTTCGCATCCATTGTAACCTGAGCCTGAACTTGAACAGACTCCCTCAGCGATCGTCACTTCCGGTTAGTGCTTCGTAGACGCGGAGTTATTTTATCACAATTTTTCTCAAAATATCGTTAATGGCTAAATATATATAACTCCAGTTCAGATAATTTACATACACTATGCTATATAGGGGTGTCCAACCTGCATGTTGCTCTTTAAAACCAGCTACGGCTGTATTAAGTGATTGAATATGCTCATACAAACGCCAAAAGTTCATGGGGCACTAATCTTGTTTTAAGATAAATGTCTTTTATTCATGGTGTATTGGATAAGTACTTCATTACCCACAATCCTGAACAATCCCACAGTGATGCATTGGATTGGTGGAAGTCGTGTAACGTATATGAAACCCTGCGAAGGTTCGTGAAGACTGAAGATCGCGTAATGACGTAGGGCTAAGTTCATTGGTCGCACCTCGGAGGTCGCATTCTCTTCGTTTTTTCACTCAAATGATTTGGATTTTACAAAATGTCAATGGGAGAAATTAATGGGAAATTTACTTCCGGCACCAACGCTTTCTCGGGCTGTGGGCGGGACTGTGATAGTCTATACACTCGGACATTCTCTGCTTCCACGTCCATTGAAATTCACTGCAGTTAGTCAGTTTTCATACGTGTATTTCTTGTCATTTTAAATTTAAATTTGTCAAACGGTGTGCATGGGGTACATGCAACTCCGACACTAGGTTCCTGGGAGACTGGGCGACGGTGTGTATTTTTTTACCCTTTCCCAAGCCACATCTCAACCGAAATAAGTGTCTGCTCTTGATTAAGTTATGCAATTAAGTTATGCAGTTGACCACAACACCAACTAAACGTTGATAAATTAAACAAGGATGTCTACATCTGTTCGAAGTTAAGTCAACAACGTATTTGAACGTAAATCTCTAACGCAACGTTAGAAAACGTTAACGCTAGCTTCTAGCTGTGCTGTACATCGTGTCACTTAGCTTCATTAACGTATCTGTAAATAACCGAGATAACAAATATTAACAATGTTGTGCTGAATGATTCATGTATTCGAGATGATCTATAATCTTTCTGTCTCCAAAAAATCACCAATTGCCTCCTGTGAAATGTCTCCTACTGTGACAGCTGCCATAGCCCCGAATGTTTGTTCGAGTGAGTGGAGGGGGCGTGGCTTAGCCATAGGTCTGAATGGGTGTAACTGGTAAGAATCACAGACTTAAACAAGACCACTTTTGGTCATGGTCAAACTGAAATTAATTTCATATGAAAATTAAATGATCTGTGAAAGATCCAGTGAGCACTCAGCTCATTCATATCAAAATTGCACATTCATCTGTGACCTTCATAAGATCTTCAGCATTTGATTACTAATAGAACACACATTTCTTGATTTTATTCTCATTTTTAACCTATATCGATTCTTAAATCCTAAGAATTAATCTTTGTCAATGCTGTTTTCAGTTGATGAATGAATAGAACATTGTTGCACGCCTCCCATCCAATAAATAGCACACTCACAAGAAAAAGAAAAAAAAAAGATATACTTCATTGAAACAATTCCTTTTGATTTAACATCATTGTATCAGGTTTCTGGTTCAAATGTGATGGCTTAATGTTAAATTGACTTGAAACAGTAATTCAATTCAAATTGATGTTTTCATTTTGAAATAAAGCTCATTCATTTACAAGCTATATCAGAAATCCATCTTACTTACAGCCATATAAATATCAGCAACTGCACCAAATAGCATATTTTTGCTCAGTTTGGACCTCTGAATACCTCAAGCATGAGCTTCATATTCTCCCATGAGCCATAAAAGCCTGATATATCAAATATGACACTTAAACTTTTTTTTAGAAGGCTTCAATAAACTTCAATAAAAGTTATTTCATATGTCAGGATACAATGATGTTTATGTAACGCTTTAGTTTAGGGTCCAATTCTCACTATTAAGCAGTGTTGGGGAAGCTACTCTGAAACTGTAGTGACAAGCTACTCGTCAGTTAAAGTAGTTTAACTACAGTCAAGCTACCCGTTTAGAAAAGTAGTTAGCTACATTGAAACTACTTTTGTTTTTTGAACAACATATATAATAAATGACTAAATAAGTGTCTGAGGAATGTTTTAATTCAAATATTTAGTGTTTAAAACAAGGCAATGCAATTACGATTTCAAAGAGTATTGTTTTATTACACACAACACTAAAATATCTCTAACTGTTTGTCAAAAGTGCAACAAATAGCCTCAGTGGTGGAAAGTAACTAATTACAAATACTTTCGTTACAGTACTTGAGTAGATTTTTTCATTTTTTCTACTTTCTTGAGTATAAATCAGGGCTCGAGACTAACGGCGTCCTGTCGTCCTGGGGACGATAGAAAATGTGTTTAGGACGACAAGAAATATTCTCCAGGACGCCTACAGGACGAAAGACATTTTTGTATGAATGTTCATTTATTACTAGCCTATTTGGCCAACTTACTTAGAAAATGCCAAAAGTAACCGACGAAAGCGCTGAACTACAACGGAGCACGTCTTCTCATGATGTTGCTATAGTTACTATCACTGGCCGGTACTCGGGGAGACTCGATCCGCGGTACATCTATCAAATGGCTTCATGACATCGCAAATATGTTGGGCTGGTTAAACAACGGATATTTAATGAATAAAAACTAGACAGAAATGTTAGATAGTGACGATTTGGGTAGAGATCCAGTCAGAACTGATGTCCTGCATTTGAGGTAAATGCGCACATTTGTAGCCTACTGTAATGTGCTGATCTACCCAGCGGCACGGGAGTTGGCATGCACTGCTTGTCTCATAAAACGTTAAACTGTAAACGTCTGAGAGAATGAGTAAAGCTCACTTAAAAGTCTGATTAAGAGTGATGACGCAAAAAAAAGCTATATTTGGTGCGTTTTTTTACAACTATAGCGCGTGTCCCGCGCGAGTACTGAATTGAGCTCTCTTTCGTGTCTGAATGGACAAAATAATACTCACAACATTATGTCTAAATGTCCGTTTTTGGAGAGCATTCTTGTAAACTATGCTGGTTTTGTCTTAAACAGTTGTGAGTGTATTGTATGTGCATCAGTGCATTTGTATCCGCATGTCATTGGACATAATCCGATGTCTTAAAGTGACAGTAATGCCGTCTGTGTCCTTAATATTCAAGCAACAAAAGAAAAAGAGAAAAGCATTCACTGCTCGTTAATAGCTTTAATAAGGATTCATTATATTTAATTCATACAAATAAATATGTCTGCTGCTTGAAATAAAGATATACCTAGTTAAAAATATGCAAATATCATTAATTGAAAAGAAGACTGTTCTACTCTAGGAAAAGTGGTTTTATTTAATTTTAAGATATTTAAGTCACAATAGTTAAATCTGTATCTGTATTGCATGTTCAAATTTTAAAATCATTCATATTAACAGGTTAATAGAGTTTAATAGATTCATTTGTATTAAATCTGTGTTTTATCTATTTACAGATAACTACTTTGAATGAAGCTAAATAAATATAATAATATATATCATAAACACTTTAATGTTGTTTTTTTATTATGTGACTAACAACAACTATAGATGATAATAAGAAACAACATTTTTAAATTGGGACGGTTGACATTCACTTTAGGACGGTTCAAATTGTTTTTCAGGACGGTTTCAGGACGGAGGTGAAAAAAGTTAGTCTGGAGCCCTGGTATAAATAAATTATGGTACTTTCACTCTTACTTGAGTAAAATAAAAATAAAATATTCAACTTCTCTACATTTATATTTCATAAAAAGTACAAAGTACTTTGACAAAGGTGCCGACGGAGCAACAGGGCAAGCTGACATTTGACAGCCAATTTTCAAACTACTGCGGTGGAGCACTGCGCTTCAGCCAATAACAGACATATCTGAAGCACTTCAGCCAATAACGGACAGATCTGATTCGGGTGCAAAAACCAATCAAAATCTCTAGTTCGGCTGGGGGCGGGCGTTCAAACCGCGCTTGACATTCAATCACAGACGCTGGTGTTTTGAATCAGTAGCGCTAACGTTTCAGTATTTCAGTGAATGTAAGTGAGTATTCTGCTCATATTTAATTATGGCAACTACTGAAATGGGTCATACCATTGATAATACCAGAGCACTGAGCAGTTGCAGTAAATAAAAAAGCTCGGCTCATAACATGGACGAAGGTGGTTTGCATGGATGGAGCAAGAACAATGTAAGTGTCTAAAATACATGCACACAGTTCAAATTAATTGTAAAGCTCGCCCTGTTTAACAATACAGTGAAACTAAATATACGAAGTAAACTTTGTACAAAGCTGAAAAAAGTGAAACAATATCGCATGATTTAGCTGTCAGTCAGATGCATATAAAAGTGTAGTTCGTTCCCATAGCAACAGTGGGCTCCCAGCACATTTTCGGTAGGCTACAACGAAAAAAAGATTTAATTTAACATGTTAACCATACCCCACTTTTTTACAGGAATTTTTTTATTCATACTGTTTTATTGTTTTTCATACCTTTTTCATCAGACCTCTCCATTAACTTTCTTTGCTTTCAATTATGAATGATTCAAATCAAAACATTCAAATGATCTTACCTGGACTTACTTTTCAAAATTAGTAATAAAAAATTGTTCTTGATAAGAGAAAGCTAGTAGTCTATATGTGGAGCACTTTTATCATTGATGGATGCACTTTTTTGGGCTTCAAATTTTCTCCAGTCATTCACTGCCATTATAAAGTTTGGAAGAGCCAGGCCATTTTTTAATATAGCCTAACTATATTTAATTCGACTGAAAGAAGAAAAGTCATATCTTCTAAGATGACTTGAGGGAGCGTAAATCGTGGGCTAATTTTCATTTTTGGGTGAACTATCCCTTCAAGACATACATTATTCTTTTGAAAATACCTGATAGTTTGATAAACACAGATATATTATAGCTATAATGTGTTTGTCTTCATGTTTCATCAGTCAAAACATCACTATTTGCACGTTATTATATCCATATAAGGCATTTCCTGAAATGTGTAAGTTTAATACTTCTATGCATCAGTACTGGGCCTTCAGTATGAATGAAATAGATGACATGAGAGTTTTTAGCGCTCCATTTCGCTATCATCTCCCCATTTTGGGTAAAAATAGAAAAATACTAAAGTACTTTGTAACGTAGTTACTTGAGTAGTTTAAGCAAACTACTTATTTACTCTTACTTGAGTCATATTATATTTCAGTACTTCTACTTGTACTCAAGTAAATTATTACTTAAGTAGCAATACTTTTACTTAAGTACAATTTGTCAGTACTCTTTCCACCACTGAATAGCCTACAACATTGCAAGTACGAAATATACATCCAACGTAAATTGCATGTAGAACATTTTCTCAAAAATACTGATTGAAATTGGACAAATAAGGCCATGGGTAATTAATGTTAGTTGTTTCCCCATCCTCCAAATCTGCCGTCACGTCTTGCTATATAATCATAATATGGGTGCGTCAACCCAGGCTCAACAATGTAGCAATGTAGCTTTTGCTCGCGCTACACCGCTACTTGCTGCAAAAAGTAGTTAGCTACTGGAAAAGCTACACTGTTTAAAAAGCAATCGAGCTTCTGCCAAGCTACTGAAAAATGTAGTTAAGTTAGTAGCTACACTACTTGTTGTAGTTAACTACTCCACAACACTGCTATTAAGTTTCTTATTAGCATGCATTTCACTAGGATATTGGCTGTTTATTGGCACTTTATAAAGCACATATTCATGCCTTATTCTGAATGACCACATCACTTAATCATACAACTACCTTACTAATATTAATAACCACTTAATTAGGAGTTTATTGAGGCAAAAGTCATAGTTAATGGTGATAATCCAGTCCAAATATAAAGTGTGACCCATGTTTATTCTTAATAACGGACTAGTTTGTGTTATTTGAGCTTGTCGAGGCCATAGACCAAAGGGCTAAACATGTGTAAATAGAAAAACACGGTAAAACTTTGAACCGTTTAGTGGCACCAAACAAGTTGTTCGGATTAATGTCCTGACACTTCGCATTCAGCATGCTATGAATTTTAATTTTCAACTTTTACCCGACAAAGTTCAATCGGCTGCATCAGACTCCCAGCCAGAAGCAGAATAAGAAGAAAAGTAACACAATTAGCTTCCTGCACAAGTCAATTCGCTTGGTCCCTAATTAACGTCCATGTACATTGTCAATCAATCCTAAGTCACACTAACACCTACAGACATTCACCCCGCTTCAAAAGGACTAACACTCCATAAGGAGAGCTGACATGTTTCTTTTATCAAAGCTCCAATTAACTTATTTACTGGCAGGTCATTACTTAGAAGTTCATTAGCTCGAGATAAAAACGATTTCTTTGTTGCGAACACCACGATTGTCTGTTAACAGGCATTTGTCAAGTGGTTTGGCAGCTCCATACCATCATGACACGACATTAAACCCATTTCTTGTGACAGAGGCATCTGCTAGTCTGCATATTAATAACAGCTAATTATTCAGAGACCTGCCGCCGTATTTCCGGTCTTCTCTAATTCTTTGACTCATTTCCTAGATCTAATTAAGGCGATGCAAAAATGCCATTGGCACTTCTGGGGTGTAAACAAGTCATTAGAACAATCCAAATCAACATTTCTTGTGACAGATACCACAACAAAGTTTCAACAGTGTTACATTTTGTTCCACATCAGCACAAAGAGCATACTCAAACCTCTTTTTTACTAGAAAAAAAACTAAACATGCTTTTGCTAAGGCACATGTATTAGTCTTGACAGATGAAGATATATAAAGAGATATAACCTCACTTTGAGAACTGCATCATGGGTAATTAGCAGGCAAATGTGAATACAGGAGAACGGCCTAAAAGTATGTGAAATGGCAAAAATACAGAACCTGCAGCCACATAACAGTGTGTCTATACTGAAACCTGCTTGAGATTCCTCTGAGAATTTTGCCAAGTGAAACACACACACACACATATACAGTGGTGATTTATGGTAATCACTAATGTCAGTTTTAGGACACATGGCTGTTCCTCTCAAGCAACTGAACTGCATCATGGTGGCAAACGTGTTCGCTTTCAGAACTATTTGTTTCTCTTCAGAGTCTGCACATTGACACAAGCTATATCAAATGCACACATCTATGGGATTGCCTGTATCATTCAACCCTGTCTTGGCCAGATCTCAGCCTCTTATCTCTGGAAGATATATGGTGTTATTCCCGAGAAGGGAAATGAAGCTCCAAAAACTCACTGTGCTCCCATGAGTAATTTTCAAGCCAGTAAAGTCCATGCTAAAAATTCAGTAGAGACGAGGGACTTTTGTTGGGTACTGGTGTTGTCTTCAAAGCACATGACCATAAAGTCCCATCTTTTTTTCTCTCTCTCTCTCTCTGGTAGGTGACATCTACTGCATAGGGTTTCTCGTAAAACTTCTTATTAGATAATCATTAGATATATTTTCCATGTTTTTATTCTGATAAGAAAAGTCATTGGGGTCCAATGTTGTTTAGACCCCGGTGGCCTTCACTGTCAACATGAGTAATTTATAACAGAATTAGCATTTTTGGGTGAACTCCTCTAAAAGACCTTTTTTTTCCATGTTTACTGCCGTTTATATACACAGGGTGTCCGCTGGGTTTTAAAAAGTATTAAAAAGTGATAAATCAAAATTGTCATATTTAAGGCCATTAAAAGTGTTAAATGTCAAAGAGGTATTATTTTTTTAAAATTAGGTATTATTTTTTTTTTCAGACTATCAGGTGTCCTATTCTGTGTTTGCGTTAGTCCATTTAAATATGGGCTTTAGCTTATCTGGGCACAATCAAAGATCTTTCATCTCTGTCTATGTTTGATGCTGACGTCATATTCAGTGGCTGGATGATATGACGATATATAGAGGCTATATAACCCTGATATAAGTGATCACCCGGATTTAGACCTACCTATATTGTAATTATATAAAGCGTTCACAGGCAAATTTGCTTTAGCCTATGTAGGTCTATATATTGCTTTTATTTCCCTGGTATTGAAATCAGGCAAACATAAATGTCAGGCGACACGATTCCTGGCTGCATGTCAATATCCATGGATAACTGGATCTTTAGTAAGTTGTTAGGAACACTATATTGAGTCCAACATTTAGTTTAAATTTATCAAATTGTTCGTTTTAGTCGCATTTTCGCAGTTTCCCCTATTAAATCCAGTCACGCAGCAGATCTTTTGCCACTCAGTCAGGTTGAGGGGGGTTGTACCAGCGGGAAAGTGATGTCAATGCATTCCCTCTATTGTTTGGTGTGTAAAAAAACATCAATGTCAACTGGATGGGAGCTAATGCACTTCTGATCGCAAATGCAATCCACTAAACAAAAATGGAATGCGTGCTCTAAATCTATTCATTTTTGTATGTTATAAATGTCAAAATCTGTGTAATAGAAAGGTTGCTGGTTAACACTTGCAAATCAGTGTCTTGATGGTTTTAAAAAAATCTGAAGGTAGTAAAAAAGGTATTAAAAAGTAGTAAATTTAACTTAAGGATTACTGTATATACCCTGATACAGTGCCCTCCACTTATATATGCATCCTTGATGAATATAAGCAAAGCCCCTGCCTTTGAAGCCATTGTTCATCCTTTTGATCTTTCATTAAAAAAAAATATTCAAACCTTTCATTGAAGTAAAACAATTGAAAGTGGGGGGAAACTCACATTATGAAACATGTTTTTCTCTAGTTCACTTTGGCCACAATTGGTACCCAATTATTGCAACATCCATTTCCCAAGATAACAGCTTTGACCTCTTATATACAGTACATTCTACACGTCTCTCAGCGCATTACGGCTCCAACACAGCCACTCTAGTCAATGCTTGTGTTTATCTTAGAAAAAAAAGGTTCATTGGGGTTCTATATATGAAGCATAGGGTTCTTTACTCAACTCCAAAGAAACTTTTATGCTTTTGGCACAAAGGTTCTTCGTAGGCTATTTTTCATTCATATATTACATTATTCTGCAGCATTTTGTTGTTATTAAATTATTGTTTATTAAACTGTTGTAGTAATTCAATATCATTTTAATCGTGCTGATTTTTGGAGGAGAAAAACTAAAATGGCACTCTTAGATATGATCTTGATTAACTACATACAATGAGATAAATATACACTCTAAAAAATGCTGGGTTGTTTTAACCCAATTTTGGGTCAAACATGGACAAACCCAGCCATTGGGTTACATTTTTAAATGACATGTTTAACCCAATGGGCAGGTTCATCCATATTTGACCCAAAATTGGGTTGAAACAACCCAGCACACTTGTGTGTGTATACATTTTATAAACCCCATATCTATTTGTGATCATTCACATGCATTCACAAATACATTTTAGGGTCTTGATGTTTGTCAATAATATGAAATATTTAATCCGGAAAGGACAAGACAAATGATAATGAATGAACCCAAAAGGTTCCATATAGAAACGTTTTCCTGGTTACAAAGAACTCTTATTATTGAACCCTTTAGGGTTCTGTAGAGGAAACTTTTACAGGTTCCAAATACATAGCACTGATAGAACCTTTTAAATGTTCTATATAGAACCTTTTCTCTTTCTAGTCTATTTTAGGCGGACACCGCGTCCAAGCCGCACAGGTAAAATACAAATGTTAATTTTGAATTTTAAATGACAAACACAGTTATAAATCTCTTATCCTTGTCGTTCATAACTGAACTTTAAAGGGTTAGTTCACCCAAAAATGAAAGTTCTGTCAGTATTTACTCACCCTCATGTTGTTCCAAGACCTTCATTCATGTTCGGAACACAAATAAATATATTTTTTTATGAAATCTGACAGCTGGATCACTCCTCCATACTAGTCCATAAGCTTCTTGAGGAATTGAAACTTGCCGGCCTCGAAAAGTATAGACATCGTTAAAATACTCCAAGTGACTACAGTGGCTTAACCTTAACTTTATCAAGCGACGAGAATACTTTTTGTGCGCAAAAACAAACATAAATAATGACTTTATTTCAACTATGTAGTGTGATAGTGTAGAGCTACGTCACACGTAGGCTCACTATTGGCCGACGCTGGTCATGCGTGTGACGTACAATAACAGAAGCTTATGTTATTAAACTAGTAACCGGACTCGAGGCAACATGTCAGCAGTACATGAATAGTTGAAATAAAGTCGTTATTTTTGTTGTTTTTTGCACACAAAAAGTGTTATCGTCGTTTGATAAACTTAAGATTGAGCCACTGTAGTCACTTGGACTATTTTAACGATGTCTTTAATAACTTTGAGGCCAGCAAGTTTCAATTCCTCAAGAAGCCTATGTACTCAGTATGCAGGACTGATCCAGCTCTCAGATTTCATCAAAAATATCCTAATTTGTGTTCCGAAGATGAACGAAGGTCTTACGGGGTTGGAACAACATGAGGGTGAGTAAATACTGACAGAATTTTCATTTTGGGGTAAACTTAACCCTTTAACTTTGTCTGTATGCTACAGCACAACAAAGTGCATAACATTAAACACAACAATAAACACAATTAAACTGGACAAAACATAACTATTTAGCCCATGTTGGAACCCCAAAAATTAAAGGTGCCATCTGGAACTAAAATTCAAAACATATTCCATTTTCCATAACAGATGGGGGCAGTATACCTCCAGAAAGTGAGTTGTGCCGCAGCCGCGCGCACTCTCACGTCTTCAAACAACACAAGCGAGCACTGTTTTGCTCTTTTTCTCACGCATATTATTCAAATAATTTGACACGATAGTAAAAGGTTGGAAGACCGCAGTTTCACGTGGAGCATTTGGAGATTTTTAGAGATCAGTGACTCAATGAACAACATCTCAACACTAAATGATGAAGACCGTCTCATAGACGCCTGTCTCAAAAACAAGCTGGTGCATTTCGACGATATGGGAAAATAAACCCTATTATTTTAAGTTTACGGTATTCGTTTTGTTCATATTACACTTTTATTGTTAGTTTGAAATAATTTGACAGAGAGCATTCACTGATGTTGATCAAGCGAGCGCCATTCAGAGCTGCCAACTCTCACGAATTCACTGTGAGACACATGCAAATGACACTTAGCAAGCAGGTTAGTTAAGCTCTCAGATTTGGTCAATTTTATTACGCAATTCAAACAATAAATACCGTTTTGGCGCTTGTTACATGTTACACCACAGATCCCTAGCGCACATGAACCGATCATCTCTACTAGCTAATGGAAAAAGAACATGAACACTGTTGAAAGATACAGTATGCTACAACTTACCAAAATGTATTCCTCATGCATAATGTCGACCAATCATTTTTTGAACTCTTCCCTGAACTGAAATGTAGTAGTGGGCTGTATTTCCACACGACCGACATCAGATTCAAGTACACACAAGCCGCGCGACTTACTTGTGTACTACTGCAGTTTGGCTGGTGTTTGTTGCCCGCCCGCATACCGCCTCCCATGGCCGAAACTGGTATTACAACACCTGACGGGCCGGGGTTAGTAATTTAGCATGCTAATTTAGGTTTATATCTCGGCAGCAATATAACTTGTCATTTTTTTAATGACATCATTGCACTTATTTCTTCTCATTCTTTTGATGCGTGTAGCTCGTTTTTTGGATATTTTAACCTCAATTATTACATATGCCACCTTTAAAAAAAAAAACACACAAAAAAACTAGAAAAACAACGTCGGACAGTTAAATCTTGTTATCTAGCAAATCCAGCTGCTTCGCTTCTGAAATACTCCTGGTGCAAGTTGGCACCATGGAGAACAAAACCTCGTCAGAGCCGTAATACGCCGCAGATGTGTGCATTGTAGATAAGGGGTGAGTCTTCCTGTATAGTGCCTGATGAGTTTGGAGAACACCTGACGAGAGATCAGAGACTGTTCCTCCACGTTGGATTCCCAGATCCATGTTGGTGCTTCTCCTCTTCAGTTCATCCCACTTATTTTCTATAGGATTCAGGTCAGGGACGGGGATTTTGGGGATTTTGTGCTAGGTTACATTTGTGTTGATTTTGATGTTTGTTTTGGATTGTTGTCCTGATTGAAGATCCAAACACAGCCCATTATAGGATCTTTAGCATAGCCCACCAGGTTTTGATTTTTTATCTGTTGGTATTGGTTAGAATCCATGATACCATGTATCTGATCAAGATTTGCAAGACCTCCAGCAGAAAAACAGGCCCACAACATTAAAGATCCAGCAGTATATTTACCCGTGGGCAGGGGTGCTTTTTATCCCTGTGTGCACCAAACACATCTGGTGGGTTTGCTGCCAAAAAGCTATTTTTTAGTTTCATATGACCGTATGAACCTTATCCCATTTGAAGATCCAGTCGTGTCTGACCACTGAATATGATGGAGTTTGTATTTTGATGACCGGGGACGATTTTTCTTGAAACCCTCCCACACAACTTGTGGAAAAGTAGGTACCGTTTGATTTTTTTTTTAGGCTTTGTTCACCAGAGACTCAACGTATCTCTGCAATTCTCCATTTGTGATCCTTGGAGAGTCTTTGGCCACTCTAACTATCCTCCTCACAGTACATTAAGACAATATAGACATGCGTCCTCTTCCATGATTTGTAACATCTTTAGTAGAATAGAACTTCTTAATTATTGTCCTTATGGTGGAAATGGAGATTTTCAATGGTTTATTTACTTACAGACACTTTCTACTGTATTCTGTGAAGCTCAACAATCTTGCAGCATATTAGAACTATATTCTTTGGATTTACTAATTATGAAGAATGATAAAGGGAATTTGGCCTTTGTGTTTCCTCATATTTACTCCTTTGGAATAGGTAGTCATGGCTGGGCAACTTCAGGTTCCTAGTCAAAGTGGTGTGCTAAACAAAATGTAAATATGAATGGGAAAATACTTCAGATATAATCATAATAATTTTATAGTGGTGTCAATAATTGTTTCCCACATGCATTTGCGGGGCCAAGAGCCGTGAGAGAACAGTCGAAAAAACTGAAAGGGTCTGAATACAGTCTGAAAACACTGCATGCAAATTTTTATATTATAATCCTTATAACTTCTTCAATGGTGCTTTTCCCTTGAGAAAAGAAGTGTGCTTAATTGTATTGAATGTGCACATAGCACATTTTCAGAAAACTGTACTTGCAGATCGTATATTATACTCTTCCTTTAAACATGCTTGCATTCACCCAAAGCAAAAAAGTAAAGGCAGATAATATATAGAGCTCTAAGAACTCCAACTAATTCTCAGATGCTCTGAATTAATTCATCATGCAGCAGCTCCTGATATAAATGCAATTTGTTTTGCAGGGGTAATGTTCCTTACTGCAAATTTATCATGCCAAACTCCAGGACAGTTTGTTCAGCTCTTCCAAGAACTCCATATTTCATCTGCGGGCCCATTATAGATGCCAGGATCAATGTTAAGAGAAATAATTTTTAATATATTATTAATTATTTGGTTAATATAAATCCCTTCATCACTGACTGATAGGAAAATTCAGATATTTATTGACCTGTAGAAATCTTTTCTCAAAACATGACAGTTCTACATTGCCTCATTATTTGAATTAAATTGCACATGAGTATGAGCATGAGAACATGATTATCAGTAATCACACACTATAGCTGTGTAGTTGTTGAACTAGTCTTGCGTAGAAAGTCATGCCTCGGCTCTGATGATTGCTGTTGATACTGTCAGTCTATTTAAAGGTTAAGTCATCATTTTCCCTCATTAAAAGGTTTTACATATGAAGAACGTTTAAAATGATGTACGCTCCCACACGCACAACCATATTAGTAGATTACTAAAGTATTTTTTGATTGTACATGGAGCATGGTTGCTTAATGGAGGTGGTTCTCCTACTATATTTTTCTCAATAACATCCCTATTATCAGACACATTTCCTTGAGGTAAAAAAGAATCATGTGTGACAGCAAATACTAAATTTTTGCATCAGTTAATCTAACTTTTGCCTGATAGTGCCTCCACACCACTAGGTGTCAGTACAAAAACAAGACCACTACCATATCAGCCAGCAGAACAAACTAGGAGTGTACTACGTGTAATGAGTGGATATTTAAACATTCACCTAGTCAGTTAGAGAAGTACTCTATGATTGTGTGTTTGCAACTCAGTACATACAGGGTTTTTGCATTGAAAATATTTAGGCAGCCGCCAAAATGAATCTTTGTCCCACCAAAGATTAATTTGCTCATAAAATGTGAAGATATTCTGCAGTACCAGTTGGACGAGGATTTGGTTAGAACTACATACACAAGTGAAAAGTGTTAAAAAAAACTACAGACATGGAGGACACGCGAGTCCGGCGGTTATGTACAGTAGAGAGGTTTAGATAAAGGGGTTTGAGTGCTTAATGTACAGTCTATACAATCTAACCTGACGAAAATGTATGTATTCAATGTTGGCTACATTATTACATTGCATCTGCATAAGCATTGTGAACTTTCATTAACTTCAGTCATTAACTTTTAAATACATCATTACTTTCAAATTGCCAATATATTTGGAGAGTCTCCGTATGAAAGACCCACGACTGACATGATGAACGTGCGAACAACATTTCTCTCCGAAACGGTAAGAAATTAAATAAGATTGAATGGAGGATTTTAACTGGGACGAGATGATTGACAGGGCAGTTTACGGTGATAGGATGCACGCGACAGAGCTGTCCGTTAAAGATGACGAAGTATTATGTCCCAAAAGCTTGCCTACTCTTTTACTACACACTCAAAAGTATGTACTTATTCTTCACAAAAAGAGTACATACTTTTAGGGTGTAGTGTAAGTAGGTAAATTGGGACGCAGCAAATGTGTTTTTGAAGCGTTGTACTGTAGCCAATCACAGACATATCTGTTGAACACGTGAATGCAATGGCCAATCAGATTTAAGTTAAAGTTATTTAGTTCGTTTTTTTTACCTCAGAAAAGTAAACTTTCTTTGGAAACAGATGAGGAAAATTATATATCTCCTAGACAAGCTAAGGGAGTATACCAAACATTTCAATTAGAAAGAAAGCTAAATATTAGCACATTAGCATTGCTTATTGTAGTTGCTTGTTTGCTGCAGGTGAATGTGATTTGAAGAACATAAATTGTAAAATGTTGCTAAGGTTTACCTTTACCAAGGATTACAATAGATATTAACCCAGTGTAAAGCAGATTGTGCTTTTTTAATCTTGCTACAATATTAGCAAACATTTTTTGTTAGGGGATAGTCGCAAGTCACAACTTTGCATGGAAACATAGATTGTGTTAGACCAAAGAAATTAGTTAGTTAATTTAGCACCCTATAGTTTATTTTACAACATTTATGTGCTTATTTCTTATCAGCATTCCTCTAAATATTATTTTTTGGAGAAAGAGACATGAATGCCCGAAGACACAGACATAATATAATGCCCAGCTTGATCCCAATGTTATGGAAGTGACTTGAGCAGATAACGAAAGATCTGACAGCTCTAATTTGAAAAGACCTTAAGCTCAACAGGTGGGATATGGCATGTTTTTCAGCTAATCTGGATCACAGGAGCACGGCCACGGGCAATACATTTCTCCAAATGAGGCTGTGACCTTTAGTTACAGTGAGAAGATAACACATTGATTGACTTGTTCAATGACCTTAGCACAAGCTTAGAGCTCTGTCTGTGTGTTAGCAAAGAACAGAGGACATGTTTTTTCACATTTGTTTTTAGTCAGAACATAACAGACTGATTGACCATTTGCATGAATACAACTTTTAATATAACTACTTATTTAATAGTTATTTATATTTAATAGCTAAACTAGTTATTTGGCGATAAATAACATTAGCTTGAGTTACTTGATATTTTTATTGCAAGCTACCTCTGCCCAAAACTGACAGTTAACTTAGAGTGTGAACGGCTAGTGCATGTTATCCAAATGAACTTGGGAAATTAACTGGATCGTGCTTAGTTAGAAAAGATACTATTGAAAAATAAGAGGATTTGGTGGGAAAAGATAATGAACCCTATATGGAGGCAAAGAAGATTTTGAGAAAAGATGGATTTGTTTGCTTTATGATACGACAAACTGACAAATCGTGCACAATAAGACTAAGAACTTAGTGTAGACAAAGTGAAGAGTGTACATTTTGATTGATTAATTCTGCATTCCATCTACATTCATTCTAATTCTGCATTCAGTAATTAATGAACTGCCATTAACACCAAAAAACTGAAAAAATAAATTATATATATATATATATATATATATATATATATATATATATAGATATATATATTAGAGCTGTCAGTTAAACGCGTTACTTAACGGCGTTAACGCAAACCCATTTTAACGGCGTTAATTTTTTTATCGCGCGATTAACGGTCTTTTTGTCTGCTAGCAAACTTTGTAGTTTTTTCACATACTTTTGCAACAGGACGCGGCATGCGTCCTGATCCTGATCCATTTCAGCGTCTCGCGCTCGTCATCCACTCAAAGCCGGCTCGCAAGCCCAAACGAGTGTGTGCGCGCGTGCCTGTTGTTTTGTTTCCGGTCTAGCTAGATCGGCTTGCGCTTTGGTCGAAGAAGCAACGAAAACGTCCTCGCGCGGCGCAAGCAATTGAAATGAATGGGTTTCAGAGCGCAGCGCGAGGACGTTTTGTGCCGCACACACTCGTTTCAGCTTGCGAGCCGGCCAAATAGTAACGTTATGTTTTGAGTGGATGACGAGCGTGACGCCGAAATGGATGCCAATGAGATTCTGAATGTAAAGTTTACTTTTAAAAAGTTGCCAAATTGTCCCATTGACAAGACCAAAGTGATCTGTGTGTTTTGTCATTATGAACTGAGCTATCATCATCGCAGCACGTCCAGCCTGAAACACCACTTGATGATGGCCAAGCAAACACACACACACACACACAGATGATGCAAATTCTCCACCCCCCGTCAATATCAGGACCTCGTCAGTATTTCTTTCACCCTTTTATTGATGGACAGTGTTGCATTGTGTGAGAGATTATTTAGGCTATATATGTTAGAGTGAAATTGTACACTATTCCAATGTTATTTTCAATAATAATAATAAAAAAAAACATTTGCACTAAACAAGCCAATCCACTTTTCCATGTTGATAAGAGCATTAAAATGAGAAAAAATTATGTAACAAAAAGAAATCAAAAGACATTAAGAATAGATAAAAATGTGCGATTAATGGCGAGTTAACTATGACATTAATGCGATTAATCGTGAGTTAATTATGACATTAATGCCATTAATCGCGATTAAAACTTTAATCCGTACAGCACGTAATATATATATATATATATATATATATATATATATATATATATTAGGGCTGTCAGTTTAACACGTTCTTATTGGCGTTAACGCAAACCCATTTTAACGGCGTTAATTTTTTATTGCGCGATTAACGGTCTTTTTAACGGTCTTGTCCTAGCAAACTTTGTACTTTTTTCACATGCTTTTGCAACAGGACGGCATGCGTCCTGAATCCTGATCCATTTCGCGTCTCGCGCTCGTCATCCACTCAAAGCCGGCTCGCAAGCCCAAACGAGTGTGTGCGTCGTGCCTGTTGTTTTGTTATACGGTCTAGCTAGATCCGCTTGCGCTTTGGTCGAAGAAGCAACAAAACGTCCTCGCGCGGCGCAAGCAATTGAAATGAATGGGTTTCAGATCGCAGCGCGAGGACGTTTTGTGCCGCACACACCGTTTCGGCTTGCCAGCCGGCTGAAATGTTACGTTTTGAGTGGATGACGAGCGTGAACGCCGGATCTGTGTGTTTTGTCGTTGTGAACTGAGCTATCATCATCGCAGCACGTCCAGTCTGAAACACCACTTGATGATGGCCAAGCAAACACACACACACACACAGATGATGCGAATTCTCCACCCCCTCGCCAATATCAGGACCTCGTCAGTATTTCTTTCACCCTTTTATTGATAGACAGTGTTACATTGTGTGAGAGATTATTGGTATGTTAGTGTGAAATTGAACACTATTCCAATGTTATTTTCAATAATAATAATAAAAAAAAACATTTGCACTAAACAAGCCAATCCACTTTCCCATGTTGATAAGAGCATTAAAATGAGAAAAAATTATGTAACAAAAAGAAATCAAAAGACATTTAGAAAATGTGCGATTAATCGCGAGTTAACTATGACATTAATGCGATTAATCGTGATTAAATATTTTAATCGTTTGACAGCACTAATATATATATCTACCAAGCAGGTTTCCCAAACATGCCTTCATGTTTCAAAACTCATACCATTAGTTGACCTAAAATCAACATAGGCACTCAGGATGTTAAACGGAAGTTGAAAGCCTCTCGGGAGCTGCCATCTTGTAGCAGAACTTCACTTGCGTTAGCATTTCCATTGACTCCCATTCATTTTGGCGTCACTTTGACAGCAAATAACTTTACATCTGAGGCGTTTGAAGACCCCATTTGTCCATTATTTATTTCTAAAGAAACACAACAATGTATAAAATGCTCCAATAACCTTGTAGCTTATGTTATGGCCCCATAAAAGAAGTTTTTTGTAAAAAGTAGGCTAACGATTGTGTCATAACCAAGTGACTTCGTGTCACACAGTAGAGTGATTACCGTATGGACAGGAGGAGAAGCTCGCGGGCAATCAGGGAAAACGTGGAGGCAAAATGACAAAATAATTAAGCTTGTTGTCAAGCTCTGTTTGAGTCGGTTTGAGTCTGCACGTCAGGAATGGAAGTGCTAAAAAAAAAATTCACCAAAAACGGGCTTCACTTGTCTCAATGGAGTTCCAATGAGATGGCTCTGTCCACTTCTTATACTGTCTACGAGATAAGGGTGTTCCAGACGGGGTACATGAGCGCTGAACGCCCGGTGAAAGACTGGATCTCACATTAGATACAATTTTTAAATAGGCGCTATCTTTATAAATAAACCACAGATTTGAGCTTTAAACAACTACATCGTCGATAACTACATTGTGTCGTGACACAATAACAGTAGTATTTTTTAAATAAATATTTTCGCGTCTGGGGCATTTTAAAAGTGTGAACTCAACACACTTTTCAGAAAAATCATCCTATGAATGGTTTGCTTATAACGATCTCTGTAGGTCTATATTAGACTCAATAGAACTTTTTTAACATTAAATAACATCAGCTTTATAATAGAAAATTGCAGACTCTCATTAGTATGATCCTGCACATAATATCCCATTTCTTCACCCTTTTAGTTTTGATATTGGCAGAGCCCTTCCCCCAGGGTTAGCTTTCAAGGTTAGCTCAAACGTTAGCGTAACGGCTAACAGGGAGACCAGAGGCTGTTTAGTGTGAATATAAGTCAATGAAAGAGATGCCTCAGTACGCATAAACTTTTGTGCAGAAACAGCTCATTACTTAATAAACTGACTGACTTTCTGCTCATTTTCAACAAATTTGCAATTAAATCGGAGTGAGATGTCAAATATAGGTTACCATCTTAATGACCATTTACAAATAACCCTATTCAGACAAAATTACATTTTTAAAAGCAAGATTTAAACCAAAGTACTGCACAACAGACATAATATATCATCATACAATAATAATGAAATACTAATAAAATGTATCAGAAGAAGTGATAAAGAAGTGATTTCTCCCTTAAAGTGATAGTTCACCAAAAAATAAAGTTACTCACACTCAAGTTGTTCCAAACCCATGTCAACATTTACATTTTTTTGGGTGAACCATCCCTTTAAGATTACATGCAACCAACATGATGGGTCTTTCAGTTGTTTTCCATTCTATTATATGGATGTTTGTTTTAGTAATGCCTGATTTTTCGCTCCTAAAATCGAGAAATTGACTTATATTTTCTGCTGTTTGTGACATCAAATATCAGAAAATCACCATAGTAATTAGTTTGGAACGGTGTGTATTTTGTATGGTTGTATCAACCAATCAATCTTGTGGTTCCATCATTAGTCACATGACATTTACAGCTCACGTGCTGTCTGAGACACTCTTTTTAAAGATACAGTTGAAGAGATTGCTATCTTCACCTCTTAAAAAAAAAACTCAATCTCTTCGGTAGCAGTCACGTTCTCCAATTGACCTATGGCTAAGCCACGCCCCCTCCACTCACTCGGACAAACACGGCACAGGCGCTATGGCAGCGGTCACAGTAGGAGACATTACACAGGAGGCAATTGGTGATTTTTGAAAACAGAAAAATTATATATCATCTTGAAGTCTCCTAAAGGGCATTAACTATGCATTGGAGGGTTATATTAATAATTTATTGTTGAGAAGGTCGATGAGAAGCTAATTGGCATGATGTACAACGCAGCTAGAAGCTAACGTTAATGTTTTCTAATGTATGCGAGTACGTCTAATGCTAGACTGAACGTAACGTTAGAGATTTTATAAGATAACGGTCAAATACGTTGTTTACTTAACTTAGATCAGATGTAGACATCATTGTTTAATTTATCCGCGTTTAGATGGTGTTGTGGTCTAGCTACCGCGTAACTTTATCCAGAGCAGACACTTATCTTGGTTGAGATGTGGCTTGGGAAAGGGTAAAAAAAATAAATAAAATAAATTTAAAAAAATTTAAAATGTTTTAAAAAAAAAAACACACTGTCGCCCAGCCTCTCAGTAACATAGTGTCAGACTTGCACACCCATTTGACCATTTAAAACTTAAAATAACAAGAAAAAACGAATGAAAACTGACTAACTCCAATGCATTTCAATGGAACTGGAAGCAGAGAATGTCCAAGTGTATTGGGTTAGCTGCGCACTGTGATTGGCTCATCGCGTTTGAGGGCGTGGCTTAGCCATAGGTCAATACAGCTTCTCTCACTTAGCACCATACACACTTTACAGACGTAATTCAGAGTTTCCCTCAACAGAGCAAAGGTTTTGTTTTGACAAATGTATATGTGCAGCTGCCAAAGGCTCACTTCCTGTGCAAGAGCGCAAGCTTTGTTAATGTCCAGAAGGGAGTGTGGCAGCATTGACAACTCTGTGACAGCGGCTGAGTCACCTTGTCGTTCATCATCGGAAGTAATGTTTTGACACGAATGTTTAGACAGCGCACGGCTATTGCCGACACACGGCCGGTGATGATTATGCTGTTTATGTGCCACTGCTTCCCAATGCAACCGCTGGGCAGTGTAAAGATGAGGGAGTCTGAGATAAATGTAGTGTTTTTTCCCCATTATCATTTATGCAAACTCAACTGCAAAAATACACGAAAAACAAATAAATAAAATGCCAAGCTTAACTTAATTTCACATCATTTCCATAACCATGACCAGAAGCATTAATCAAAACTCAGAACACAAGCAAACACAAAGAGAATCTCCTTTGAGTACAGTCACATCAAATCAGAATGACGATTTACAGTGGATTGTTACTGTGTGAAATACCCCCAAAAGCAAAGTCAAATGTACCATCACACTGTGGGCTGAACAAAAGAGAAGGGAGGGCTCCGTCATAAAAATCTATTTTCATTGTGGTTTTGTTCCACATGATCAAATACAAACACGATCATATACTGCATGTACTGACAACTATAAAGCCCACCAGCACTTAAGGACTTACATCCCTGTCCTGAAGCCAAAACAAAACAAAAATAACAACTTTATTCAAAAGTATTCTCGTCACTTTATAACATTAAGGTTAAACCACTCAAATGACTATTTTAACGATGTCTTTATTACCTTTCTGGGCCTTGAAAGTGTGTGTGTGCCTTTAAGTTTAAGTGCAGTTTGCGGATTAGCATTTTTCCAATTATATTCTTAATTTTGCTTCATCTAAATATACCTTGTTTTAGGGATATTTTTTCTGGAAAAATTTTATATTTTGTTTTATTTGTTTATTTGAAAAAGGACCGTGTACACTGATCAACATTCAGGACAAATGTAAGCGTATACCCGAGTTAGCCATAGGCTAGTGCAGTGTTTAGTCAAGAATTAATGTTAGTGTTACTTTTCACTTTTTCAATTTTGCACTTCGGTCTGCGCAAGCATGCGCCGGAAGTGATCTCTAACGCGTTTACGTCACTCATTGTTTACACAGATTTTAGAAGTGTTTCCCTTCAATGTGAAGATGTACACATACTTGGATATACAGTAACTCGCAATGGAAGACGATTTCGATACTGTATATATACACAGACAACATTGATTTTTTTTTTCACAACCACGCGAGATTGCTTCAAGAGCTTTCCACGTGCTTAGTGTTACTGATTGTGTTTGACAGAATGCATTTATTTGTTCCAAATACAGTAGAAACAGTAATATTACGAAATATTACAATTTATAATAAATTGGAAAATTAATTACTTTTGTGTTTTAGAAGTGTAACACTCTGAGCAGTCATTACTCTATTATGGAATGTAGTTGGACTTTTGTTTTTTGTTTTATTTACACTACCGGTCAAAAGTTTAAGATCGGTAAGATTTTTTATGTTTTTAAAAGAAGTCTCTTCTGCTCACCAAGGCTGTAATTTTTTGATAAAAAATACACAAAAAACACAGTAATATTGTGAAATATTATGACAATTTAAAATGACTTTTTTTATGTTCAATATATATTAAAATGTAATTTATTCCTCTGAAAAAAAGCTGATTTTTCAGCACCATTACTCCAGTCTTCAGTGTCACATGATCCTTCACAAATCACTCTAATATGATGATTTTATGCTCCAAAAACATATATGATTATTATCCATGTTGAAAACAGTTTTTTCCATTTTTATTTCAGGATTCTTTGATGAATAGAAATTTCAAAGAACAGCATTTATTTAATTAGAATCTTTTCTAACATTATTAATGTCTTTACTGTAATTTTTTTATTCGATGTAACTCATCCTTGATGAATAGAAGTATTGATTTCTTATTTATTTCCCCCAAAAATAAAATACAAATTCTTACTGACCCCAAACTTTTTCAAGGGTAGTGTTTAATGTAACAAAAGCTTTCCATTTCAGATAAAAGCTGTTCTTTTGAACTTTCTATTCATCAAGGAATCCTGAAATAAAAATGTAAAAAACTGTTTTCAACATGGATAATAATCATACATGTTTTTGGAGCATAAAATCATCATATTAGAGTGATTTGTGAAGGATCATGTGACACTGAAGACTGGAGTAATGATGCTGAAAATTCTGCTTTTTTTCCAGAGGAATAAATTACGTTTTAATATACATTAACATAAAAAAGTCATTTTAAATTGTCATAATACACTCACCGGCCACTTTATTAGGTACCCCATGCTAGTAACGGGTTGGACCGCCTTTTGCCTTCAGAACTGCCTCAATTCTTCGTGGCATAGATTCAACAAGGTGCTGGAAGCTTTCATCAGGGAGTTTGGTCCTTAATTAACATGATGGCATCACACAGTTGCCGCAGATTTGTCGGCTGCACATCCATGATGCGAATCTCCCGTTCCACCACATCCCAAAGATGCTCTATTGGATTGAGATCTGGTGACTGTGGAGGCCATTTGAGTACAACGAACTCATCGTCATGTTCAAGAAACCAGTCTGAGATGATTCCAGCTTTATGACATGGCGCATTATCCTGCTGAAAGTAGCCATCAGAAGTTGGGTACATTGTGGTCATAAAGGGATGGACATGGTCAGCAACAATACTCAGGTAGGCTGTGGCGTTGCAACGATGCTCAATTGGTAACAAGGGGCCCAAAGAGTGCCAAGAAAATATTCCCCACACCATGACACCACCACCACCAGCCTGAACCGTTCATACAAGGCAGGATGGATCCATGCTTTCATGTTGTAGACGCCAAATTCTGACCCTACCATCCGAATGTCACAGCAGAAATTGAGACTCATCAGACCAGGCAACGTTTTTCCAATCTTCTATTGTCCAATTTCGATGAGCTTGTGCAAATTGTAGCCTCAGTTTCCAGTTCTTAGCTGAAAGGAGTGGCACCCGGTGTGGTCTTCTGCTGCTGTAGCCCATCTGCCTCAAAGTTCGACGTACTGTGCGTTCAGAGATGCTCTTCTGCCCACCTTGGTTGTAACGGGTGGTTATTTGAGTCACTGTTGCCCTTCTATCAGCTCGAACCAGTCTGGCCATTCTCCTCTGACCTCTGGCATCAACAAGGCATTTCCGCCCACAGAACTGCCGCTCACTGGATGTTTTTTCTTTTCGGACCATTCTCTGTAAACCCTAGAGATGGTTGTGCGTGAAAATCCCAGTAGATTAGCAGTTTCTGAAATACTCAGACCAGCCCTTCTGGCACCAACAATCATGCCATGTTCAAAGTCACTCAAATCACCTTTCTTCCCCATACTGATGCTCGGTTTGAACTGCAGGAGATTGTCTTGACCATGTCTAAATGCCTAAATGCACTGAGTTGCCGCCATGTGATTGGCTGCTTAAAAATTAAGTGTTAACGAGCAGTTGGACAGGTGTACCTAATAAAGTGGCCGGTGAGTGTATTTCACAATATTACTGTTTTTTGTGTATTTTTTATCAAAAAATTGCAGCCTTGGTGAGCAGAAGAGACTTCTTTTAAAAACATTTAAAAAATCATACCGATCTTAAACTTTTGACCGGTAGTGTATATATACACATTATTAAAATAATAATATACACATCGATTTGTTACCTTAATGTCATGTATAATAATCCTAGAAATGCCTTAAATGGAATAGGTCTATAGAGTGCAAATGACATTCTACAATCATTTAATTTTACATCTTTTCCATGTACAGCAAATAATGCCAACAGCATGTCACAGCTTAAGTTGGACCACTCGACACATTTGTTTTAAGATGTGGTGTTGTTCAGCCCATTGAGAGCAATATGACAGTCATTGCATTGGTTGAGCATCAAACATCAGATTTCCTCCAAATCAGGTGGATTTATCTTTGCATTCCATGATGTTGATGGCAGCATTATCTGTGGCAGGGGATTAAAAGATATATGGCACTTGGAGAAGAAAGGGCAATAGTTTTTTATACCGTAAAAGTATATCATGTTATCTAAAGCCTTTCATCCTAGCAGGATGTTGCTCTTTCTGCCTGGTGAGATTGCTGCTTTGCAAAGTTTAATCTCAAAAAGCCATGACACATTTAAAGCTTGACCACTTAAGCTTGTCTTTGTCCAAGTAGTCAGACCTACAAAAAAAAAAAAACCTCTCTGTGCCTGCACATCTATATAAGGCATGACACATTTAATGACGCTTTTTCCCCTTCTAAATGGACAGACCTTTGCTTCTCTCATACACACAATTTTCCTTTCGGATTTGTTCCCCTATGCCTTCATTTAATAGCTTTATTAAACCAACGATCAATAAGTTAATTTAATTGGCATTCACAGCTTGAGGTGTTAATGGGCTGGTCAGGGTGATCAACATGACAGCTGTTTCGATGAGTGTCCCCTTCTGCATATTTCCCCAGTTAAACCTCACTGTGGATTCCCATAATGCTCACCTTCTTAATTTATGATTGCACTCATATGGAGCACCTACCTGCAATTATACAGAGCAAATCCTGTATTTAAAGAGATTAGGGACTTAATTTGATTCACAGACCTGATTATGGGAAATATGCAGGCATAGAGTAACTAGGAATGAAGACAAATTTCAGCAGAAAATGTCAGTCTATTACTTAGGTCTTATACTTTATAGACCAGAAAGAATCACATTTTCTTCAGCAAAAGTTGCTACCGTGATGTTTCATTGGTGAAATGACATAGCGCTGGATTCAAATGTGGATTAGGGGCTGTATACACCACACCGAAAACCTTTTTATGCATTTTGTCAGTTCATTTACACAACTATGGTGTTTTGGTGGCCTAAAATCATAAGCTTTGGGAATCGGGTTTTAAAGTGCAAGTTTTTGAATACCATACCGTTATTATTACCGTTTAAACTACAAAACCCTAGCTCCTACCGTACATACATTTTCAATGGAGGGACAGAAAACTCTCGGACTTAATCTAAAATGTCTTAAAGGGGTGATGAACTAAGAAATCAAATTTTCCTTGAGCTTTTGACATCTAAGTGGTCATCATTTTATAAGAATTTCCTGTAAGTTTCAGAACTGAAAACGTCCTTGTTTGTCCAATAAAAGCTTTTATTGACACCAGGCCCAGCAAACGACTTGTTTTTCAAAGTGGGGAACTATGACGTCAAAGAGGATAAAACACCACCCCCGCAGAAGATCAACGCCTACTTCAACACGGCCGGTTTAGCCCCGCCCACTAATTTGCGCATTACATGCATAGCTAAATAACATGGGCCTACCTCGTAATGACAAATCGAGCTACCGAGCAATACAAAATATTGTGCAGTGCCTGGTTGTTGAAGACAGTCGCTGCATATGCTTCCTCTGGATTCCAACCCCCGTTTGTTCGCTTCATTTTACTGAGGATTGTTTTGTAAACAAGACTGGATTTGCAGACCGATTAAGAGTAAAGAACGGTGCTTTGCCGTCTATATTGCATCTGACAGGAATTGTCCAACACACAGACTCTGGGGTCGAACATGTATGGGCGAATCATTCCGGTTGCCATTTAACAACATTGGACGTTTTCAAAACAATTTCCCCCAAGTGCATCGATGGGTGAGTTGAAACTAATTATAATATGCAAAACTGTTATCCACTCACAGCAGTGGGCGTTTACTTCCAAGTCTTCAGTGCGAGACGCCCATAAAAAGAGCGTTTCTCAGCTAGGCTCAAAATAGGGTACAAAATAGCCTATTACTTATTCATTTTGATTTTTTTTTATGCAAAAACCAAGCGTACGTCATAAGATGACCTCAGACGACAATATAATACAATTTAAAAAGCCAGTTCATGACGCCTTTAAACTTTGTTCTGAAGATCTTACGGGCTTTGAATTACATGAGGGTGAGTCATTGACAATTTCCATTTCTGGATGAACTAACCCTTTAAGAATGTTTCATAAATTTGGCCTATATCCTCCCTTTAATGTACCAAAAGTCCATGCAATTTTTTATTTATCATCTACCTGTAAGTCAGTTAAAAAATGCTTTACAAACGTTATAGTAGGCCAACACACTTCTGAACTAACTGCAACTATCATTTCAGCTCCAAATGATATATTGAGCTAGCACACCTACAGGCAGAATTCAGAAGCATGATGGTATGTTTTTTTTAATGCATGTTATATTCAGAACTCAATCAGTTGAATTTGGTATATTTCCATTATTTTCAGTGAGGGGGGTAAACGAGATAATGAGAGTTTGCAAACTGATTTACATGGGCTGCAGTCCTGGGGTCATTGAGCAGTAATGTGATTTTACAGCAGTATTCTGTAGGTGTATGACTATGATAACCACATCAACTAGACCTGTGTTTGGTGGGCGACCAATTGTCTGTGGTTCTGGATTTTAATCCGTTTGCCTAGATTATCATTTAAAAGCAGATTCAATCTTGCTTTAATCCCTCCATCCACTTCTGCTAATGTTCAGAGATGACGGACTGCTCACTCCTCCTGTCACCGTCAATAGAATCAGTAAGTTCTTTTAAAGCAGAGTGAGCTTTTGCTGTAATTCTTTTTAAATCTCGGACTACCTTCCCTCTCAGTCCATCTTTCTTAGTTAGGAGAGTAGCAGAGAGACAGAAGAAATATAACAAAGGAATTTTCCTGTTTCCAACTTCAATTACATGTTCTTAACTCGGAACAAAGAGACAAGTGATAAAAGCTTTATCTCCAATACATTTGCATGACCAGCTGCTGTAAGCAATGCGTGGTACTACACTTTGTAATTGGCTTGATTTGAATTTCTGCCGCATCATACTGGGTCTCCACCAAACTCAGACCACAATGATGCTCTTCAAGTGTATTAAACCTCAAACATGGACAAGTAGAAACTGTTTATGGAAGAAACATTGAATAAATCCCTCAAATACCACATAGAAAATCAAGGCAATACAAGGTAAGTGGCCATAGTTTTTATATTTGCAGTGAGAGTGTAAGAGAAAATGCAAAATCATCTGCAGGCTGTGATTTAAAAATATATAAATAAATTTGAATCACATCTGAAGAGGAAAAAGTATAAAGAAGCATTATAAAGTGCCTGAGGCCATTGATTTTCAATGAGGGATGTTGAGCAACCTTTGGTCATGTGCTGCTGTAAACAAAGAAAATTCTGTTATCATTTACTCAGCTTTATCATGTTCCAAAAATGGTGCACTGCAGTTGTCATCTACCGTTTTAAATGCTCAAGCTCTTTAGGGGCGTTTTCACTTCTGAAAGTCCGCACCAAGGTCCGAACCAAAGTTCAGGTTTTGATACATTTTATGCTTTCAGAAAGTTTTGGTTAGGTTTCACATTGCAATAGCCTCTATGCACGATCGCTCCCAGGTTTGTCTCAGCACGCCCAGTTACATCCAGTGCTGCGTCTGTATATGGTCAGAAGCCGGTTTTGCGTTGGGTGGAGATAGTGTCAAATTACACTTGCTGTTTATAAAAACGTCCTGCGGTTAACGTGAATGATATTAACAACACTGTGAGGCAGTTAGCTGTCACACAAGAGTGAAAAAGAGAAGTTATTTAAATTATATATTTCGAGCTTTATCAACAACTTTGAGGGTTCGTATTCTCTCATATGGTACGAAATTCGACTAGCAATTCGTTGTCTCCGTTTCTGAGAAAACGGATTTTATTAAAGTTTTGCCTCTATACACTTGGCCTGCAGAACGCGCTTCCGGAAGTAGAGACGCTGACTGAGATTCTTTCAGACACACGTCATCAAGGTTCGTGCATAGAGGCTATTATGCGAGCGCACTAAAGAACTTTACATGCCATACTTGCGTCCTGTCGTCATTATCTATGTGGGCTGCATCTTGACATTGATTGGTTTAGTAAATTGACGCGCGTCTGACGTCAGCGATGCGGCTCCGAAACGACCGGAAGTCAAACCTGAACCTGAAGCTTAACTTTTAATAAAATAAATAATGATTTTATAGCGATATATTGTCATGTAATTTTTTTTTATTTTCATGACTTTCTAACGTTATTTGGGCAGTTAATACAATTAAATTGTAGGCAGACATTGAACTATTGACCACTATATCACATTTTTAGCCGACCTGACATGCCAACGTCCACAGCAACTTTCCTAACGCAGCAGCCTTCCTATTAATATCTCTATAACCCTCATCAGAGAGACCATACATACATATTGACAGGATTAACGGACAGGCTAGTTTGTTCTACCCGCATCCGACGCTTTTCACTTTGCAGTACGACGTCCGTTGGGACGTGTTGCGAATTACGGAGCTGATTTCAACTGCCAGTGTGAAGGCAGCGTTTGACAACATGAATGAACAGACGCATATCGTTGCAACGATTTTGTTATTTTTATGGCATAATTACCTGCAGCACCAACTATACACAAAGCTAGTTCAAATTTGCCAAATGAATGCTCTCGTTGTGCCAGCAGGAAAGGGGACTGCAAGTTGACTTATGTCATCAGACCATACTTTAATTAAAAACCTTGTCTACTCATCTCCCCATGTGATACCTTGGCTAATTTTTCCTGCCACCTTCTGTTTTTTCAACTTTTTGGGAACCACCAGAACTTCCTGTAAAAGGTCTGAAAGGCTCAAACATACAAAAATGCTTTCACACTACAAACGAACCAAACCTTTTTTCAGTTTGATCCAGACCAAGACTACCTCTTTTCGTCGGACCAAACTGAAAAGTCTGAAAGTTCCGGACCAAACAAGGTAGGTGTGAAAGGACCCTAAAGCAGGATGGATTCTGATTGGCTGTCATTGTTATTGCTCCTCAGCTGAAATGAAGCATTCTGAAAGTGATTCCAACAATATCACTTCTCTGTGCCATTATCGTTCAAATTGTGGTGTAGCTATTCCTTGATAACTATATCTATAAATAGTTGACTCTCCTATTCAAACTCATTCATCAAAATGAACGAATCTTTTCCCAAGTCAACTTGTTCATTTCGTTAACTGAATGAACCAAATGACACGAAAAGATTTGTTCATTTTGATAAACGAGTTTAAACCAGAGAGTCACAAACCTGCATCACAGAACAGAACAAGGCGACCATTTGAGCTAATAAAACTTAAACTTTATTTATTTTTTGTTTTAAATGAGCGATCGTTTCGCTTGATAAGACCCTTATTTATCGTCTGAAATCGTTTTAAAGCCCTTTGAACAGTTTGCAGTTTGCACTGAAAGAGGGGATGCACCGATACCACTTTTTGGAAAAACGAGTACGAGTACGAGTACTTGCATTTCAGTACTCGCCGATACTCGAATACCGAGTACTTAATAAAAAAGACATGATTTAAAATCAGTTTTAACTATTTTTCCAATTTATTTAATTATATTTTATTTCATTTTATATATATATATATATTCTTTTTTTCTTTCTTTTTTTCCAAATAGTTAAATAAAAAAATCAATTCAATGACTTATTTATGATGGTACATTTATGAAAGCATTGAAGGCTACATGCTGTTTATACAAAAATATTGATGATATTGAGAAATATTGCTTATAAAAAATCAAGAGAAAAAGCAACCTTATGCACACATTATTAGTAGTAGCAATTTTGATTAATAGAGACGTAGTTAAATCTATTGTACAGTAGCCTAATATAATTATTTCTGTCAATTTCTTACCAAACTTTTATTTTGACGGGTTGCCGTGAAGACCTTTGAGTTTCTGTGCGTGTCTGATACATAGACACTGGGCGTTTCTCAATGTCAAAGGGAAGTATCCTTGACATTGAGAAACACCTAGTAAAAGAAATGATATGACGATCGTTTTTCTCAAATGAAACGGTAAAATACCTACCGTTACTCATGAAGTGACTCTCGGAGATGAAATCATGAATCATGTCATCATATCGTGAGGCAGCAGAGGACGGAGAACAGCGCGAGCGTCATTCTGAGCTTCAGTGTGTGTGAGAGGTAGCTGAACGTTAAATGAAACCGCGCGTCTGCACTGTTCATTCACACAGAGACAAGCAGAACATGCAGGTTTTATATTTAAACAGTCGTTTGGCAGTTTAATATACACAGACACACATCAGCAGCGCCGCCAGCGCCGCCGGTCGCCATGTCTCAGCGCTTTCATGATGATGACGCAACTTCACGCCCTTCGTGCATGCATGTGCAAACGGAACTGGGTTCGATCCAGGTATCGGTACCACCGGGACTTGGTACCGTGATGTTTACATTTTTTTAGTACCGACTTGGTCCACGCGGCTGACAGGTCTCGTCTCGCCTCCTCCCGCTCTGAGCTGCAGCCGGGGCCTGGGGCGGGCACTCGGCGCCTGTGATCTAACCCATTTCTCAGACCGTGGTATCGGTCCCGGTATATGGGGACTTTTAACGTAGTACGAGTACTTTAAAAAATGTGGTATTGAGGCCGATACGGTATCGATATTGGTGCATCCCTACACTGAAACCGTCTTTTGGACCTTGAACCGTTTGGATCATATATTGGATGACATGGGGCTGAGTAAATTATTAGCAAATGTTTTTTTTTAAAGTGAACTACTCCTTTAATACTTTGATTAAACCACTCAGTTCATCTTAAGTCTTTATGTACTTCTAAAGCTTTAAAATGTTACACTCTCAATGGATAGACAAAAATTATGAGAACATTAAAAACATCTTGACTTCATTTGTATTCCAAAGATGAATGAAAGTCTTATGGGTTTTGGAACGATATGAGTGTAATTAATGACACAATTTTAATTTAATTTTAATTTATATATCGATTATTGGGTCTTGTTCGTGTGCATGAAACTTGCAAATAAACTGATTCAGTAAAAAGTTAAATATGAGAAAGGGACAGATTATAGGAAAGAATGTTTGAATATTTCATCATTCAGCCATTAAGCAGCAGATGCAATAAAATGTGTTAAATACAGAGATTTATCATTTGGTAATGCTACACGCTACTTAATGTGGCTTTGTTACTGGAAAAGCAAAGCAGTTGAAATATTGGGTAACACTTCTTGAAGGGGTGTACATAAGACTGACATGACACCTTCATAGTCATGACATGTCATGATTATGGAAGTTTTATACAGGTTTGACAATGGTCATTAAAGCTACACTGTGTGATTTTTACCCTCATCTATCCAGTGAATATTAGTTTCTGTTCCTCTCAATTCCAACTTTCATTTTAACTCCTAAGGTCTGGCCAATGTAGTCCAAGATTAACATGGCTTCCAGTTTGACCTCGTCCATGCACTCTCAGAAAAAAAAGGTACAAAAGCTGTTGCTGGGGCTGTACCTTTTCAAAAGGTACACTTTTGTACCCAAAGGCTGCATATTGGTACCTTAGTGGTATATATTAGCACCTAAAATGTACATATTAACACCTAAAATGTACATATTAGTAACTAAAATGTACATATTAGGACCTAAAATGAACATATTAGCTCCTGAAATGTACAAATGAACACTTAAAATGTACATATTAGCACCTAAAATGCACATATTAACACCTAAAATGGTAAATATGTAATTTTAGGTGCTAATATGTAAATTTTAGGTGTTAATATGTAATGTTAGGTGCTAATAAGTACATTTAACACCTAAAATTTACATATTAGCACCTAAAATGTACATATTAACACTTAAAATGTACATGAGCACCTGAAATATCCATATTAGCACCTAAAATGTACATATTAGCACCTAAAATTGACATATTAGCACCTAAAATAGACAAAAGTTTACCTTTTGAAAAGGCACAGCCCCAGTGACAGCTTTTGTACCTTTTTTTGCAACGTAAACGCGAAAGGCAAAGTTTGAATTAACGGGTATGTCCCTTTTTGGCGAATGTACTTTCAAGATGGAGGGGCAACATGGCGAACGACATTAGAACCCCTTACCCGTATGTATTTTCATTATTTGAACGGAGTAAATATAGTTGAGGTCAAGAAAAATATTCATGAGTTATAATGGCTTCATGACAGCCAAATGTCAAAACCAACCACATGATGGTTTAATATGACAGTTTAACCTAAGTTGTTCTGACAGATGTTAGGTAATGATGTTTTGGTATGTCAAGTTATCATAAAAGACATTACAAACAATGTCCTATTTGCATTAAAAATGTCAATTTAGTGAATGCCACTTATACGGATTATCATAAACTTATACTTACACAGATATCATAAACATGCATACAACCATGCGTCATGTCAGTCTTATGCACACCCCTTAAAGTAAAGTGTTACCAAACTTTTGTCAGTCACAGTATTTCCCACACTAATCCAAAATGCAAAGAAAAAAATCCTGTTAAGTCTTGTTGAAAACACCTTGTTTTTCACTTCCAGGTCACTACAGCGCTCTATACTTCCCCCATTAGTGGCAATGTTGCTAGCAAATTTGAAAAAGTTTTTAAAAGTGTAAATTAACTGTATTTACAACTTTAAATTAAATAATAATGAGTAGTTTGTAGCTACCTGTTACAAGCTATCGTAGTTATTAAATTGAGTCTTTTTTCACCCACAGTGAGGTACGCTATTTTTTAGCTTAAAAGTGTATCATTATAATAATGTCCACTTTTAGAACATGAATTATAATACAGGTATGATATGAATAAATTATATTAAGTACAACACGAGTCAAAATTCTGGCTTGTTATTGTTGAATGGGGCTCTTGAGTATTACTAATGGTGCTGTAAGGGTATAAGGAGTCACGATTGCTGACAGCTCCCTCAAACAGAATCATTCAGCGAGACAGTATTTGTAATGAAGACAGTTTTAACATGCTCAATCTGTCCGTGGACACATGGCACACTAACATGGGAGCTGTAAAATAGGAAGTGAGAGGAGATCAGGCCTGGATATTATAAGAATCCCAGGACCAAGGTCTTCATGTTGTCACTGTGAACGATGCTGAGACCAGGAGAATTTGACGTCCCCTTAGAAACTTTCAGCATAGAACCTTAATGCGTTTGGACAGTCACAGATGTGTCCTTGGTCGCTGGAGATTCAGTGACTTTCCTCGCCTGGCGCTGAATTGGATAGTGTCCATCCAGTGAGACGTGAAGCATGCGGGTGACTCGGCTCGGCTCAAATCCTCAAGACCTCTCTCCCTTTGAATCTCACCTGACGGCAAGTTGGCAAGAAACAATATTACCTTCTGCTTGTTTATTCCTCAGGTGATTTATCAAACCCTCCTCAATCTGTTGGCTAGGCCATATTAGCAGCAGTTAAATTAGCATAGGTAAGTGAGGTGAGGCAGCTGCACACCATTCAAAAGACTACATATTTAGTACGGTTATTGCCAGGGCACTTTATATTGTATCCAGAACACTAAGTAAATGCGAGGGTTTAATAATATGAAAATAAAAGAAAAACCATACTGACTTCTAAATAAAGGCATGATTCTGTTGAATTACACTACTGTTTCAAAAGCTGGGGGTGACTCAGTCAAGTCACCTTCATTTATACAATGCTTTTAACAATACAGATTGTTATTGTATTTTAATATAGACAGCTCTAGACTAAAATTATTGTCCAGCTAAAGTTAGTTTTGATTGAAACTAACTTTTTGCTCAGTGCTTTTGAGACTAGATTACTGTAAAGTAGAGGTCTTCACGGGTCCACTTGGATCCGAAATCAGGTCTGACCCGAGACCTGAGCGGTTTGGGTCCAAAACTCCGAACGAGTGTCTCGGACATGGGTCGAGTTCGGTATTAGTGGCCTCGGGTCTCGGGTAACTTAAAATTAATATGCCTTTTCCAAATGGACCCAAGAGCGAATCCGCGCTTTTACATGCAATGGGCTTTAAGCACAAGCTCGGATGCCTCCGCATTTATTTACTCAGTTGCTCGATCCACTAACCAACCCCTCCGTTTGCCAAGAAGAACTAGTGTGCCATCATGTGGATGGATGTTTGACTACATGCAAGTATTGTCGTTTAGCTAGGCCTGTTAATCAATTTTAAAAATACGCGATACTGTCAGACAAGCATGGAGACGATATCAGATATTGCGAAAAGGTGAGGGAAAATGAATATGTAGATCAGAAACATCCAGGGTCGTCATCAGTGTGGGCAACTTTTGTGATCATCACTTGTGAGGGAAAAAAGACTGGTGCAGTTAAATGCGTTGATGCAATAACGTTCCCATGTTAAGATTTGATTCAGAACGTCCAATTCGACCTGCTAATTGTGGTTCTAATGCTCTTTTTTAATTGAATTTTATCTAAACAACTTTGTGACAACAGGATTGTAGGCTAAATAACACAATTTTAGTAAAATTCAATGACTGGGAGATTGAAAATCTGTTAGGCTAGATTTTAAAAACAGCCATCGGTAAATTTTACCCTGTGGTGGTTCAAATCATCGTATGGTCCGGTAAATAACATTATGCCAAATGTTATAGGACGTAATGGGTTACAGTGATGATGTGTAATTCACATTTGCACTCAGCGCGCTGACACGTCGAAGTGCATTTTTGAGAAACGCAGGGCTACAGGCTGTGCACACTGTGAATGCCGTTTACGTTCGGGTCCAGTCGGGTTCTAAAGGAAATGCCATCCAGATTGGGTCGGACTCGGCAGGGGCGTGAGAATTCAGTAGGGACGCTAGGGACGTGTCCCTACCAATATTCAGTGACACTGATTTATCCCTAGCAATAATTTCAATCAAAACTTAAAATATATTTATAAATTGATTAGGGCTGGGCAAAATATAGATTTTCGATTAATCTTTTATTAAATGTGGTCGATTCAAAATCGATTATATATTTGTTTCCATATTAAGGAAATTATACTCGCGGTGATGCGTCCTCTCTGTACTAGGCAAGCGTGCTGCAGGTACATATCTCGCGTTTAGGAGTCGGGACATCACGGAATATTCACTTGCACAATCGGGCCAGCATTGCATCGTAACCTGTGATCGTAAACTGAACGTTTATCATTTTCACGTCTTTTTAAGTTTGATCAGTTTAAACATTCAAGCAATGTAAAACCATTCCGTGCTCGCGCACTTTCAGAGATGTCTTTCACTGCGTGCACATGTAGGATACAGCCTAAATCCGCTTCACAAACAGCTCGCCAGAAACAAAAGTTTTGATCCCTAGATTATATCGCTTTAACAGTTAAAACATGCAAAATTATGTCAAAACTCTGGTCTTGGTGAGTAACCTCGTAAAGACAGTCGGTTATGTCTCAAATAAGCATTAAACGAGTATGACAGAAGAGAGACAGTAAAGAGACACGAGACAGTAATGGATTCGCGCACTAGTTCTTAAAGTGAATGCAGCCATTTGTGTCTGTCATTAATTCTGTTGTCATAACAACATAAAATAGCATTAATTGTAAGCAATCAGAATTAATAGCCTCTGTATTTAATTCTGTCTGGACTAAAAAGACAATCCAATGATCAATGTAATAAAAAGTCTAAATATTTATATATTTATTTATCTATATCTATCTTAAACATAAAATAACCTGATCCTGTTTGATCAAGGTGCGACTGTTCTGAATTTTTTGCATCTTGCATCAAAATCCTGTTCAAAATCCATCAAAATCCTGCATTGTATGCATTTAGTGTATAGTGTACCTAAAATAAAAAGAGTTTTATATACAGGTTTGTGGATTTTAATTTCTTTGTAGCTATTATTTAACCACTAGTAAACTTATGTCCACTGTTCTTTTTTTATAAATATAGGATATTACATCAATATTCATTATAGTTCGAATCGAGACTAAAATCAGGAATCGAGAATCAAAATCGAAGCGAAATCGAATCGATCTGAGAGCTTTCGAAACGAAGTCTAATCGAAATTGAACACGTGAATCGATACCCAAAATTGATGTCCCCATCCCCACCAATTTCAAAATCAAACCTACGCCTCTGGGACTTCGGGTCTAATTTTTCGGGTCTGTCTCGGGTCGGGTTTTTCTTTAAAAAAAAAAAAAATTATGCACGTCGGGTTCGGGTAAGTAGTGATTCGGGTCGGGTACAGTTTTTAGGACCCGAGAAGACCTCTACTGTAAAGGCTGCTGCACACCGAGTCCGAAATTCGCATCTGAAATTTTCGCACAAAAAAAAAAAAAAAAAAGCACCTCACGTTATGTCAATCACAAATCAGATCAGGTTAGATTTTCTGCGTTTTTCGCATCCACAGCCAGCATTTTGAGAGTTTTTTTGAAAATTCAGGGCCGACTGGAGCTCGTTCCGCATATCTTTGCACATATGCGCAGTGCTTTCAGTTTCGGTTTTCAATTCGAATCAAGTGTTTATGTTCTTTTCTTTTCGATTGGATTATGAAAGGAATAACCTCCCCTTTCAATCAGATTGAAATTTCGGATCGATTAAAAGGTGTGATTGAGCAGCCAATTCCATAACTAATGTATTATTTGAGTAAAACATAACAGCCTAAAATATTCAGCTGTTCTGTCTGCCCAGTGCTTCCACCGGGCCGCGCGTCGTGTGTGTGTCTCCATACCTTAGACATACTGCCAGTCTCTGTTCAGAATCGATTGGTTCGCGGAAATTGGTGATCTTGTTTTTAAAATGTGGCTCCAGCATCAAACTTTTCAAATCAAATCGCAACTCCTCTGATAAGGAAGTGCTTCCTCTCGGCGCAATTTCAGGATTGGATGGACGCAAACGCAATATTTTCTCTTTCTTCTCTTTTCAATAAGAGAGAGGGCAACAAAATCATCCTCGCTGTCACTGCCTGACGAATTCCGCAAAGGTTTAATAAATGCGCATCGGACTTAGTGTGCAAGGTTTCTGTGTGTGACGAATATTTAGGCTGACGAACACGAAAAAACGCATACGAAAATGTCGTACTCAGTGTGCAATGGCCTTTATGCTTTATTAGCTACTTGTCCTGCATCCTCAATAAACAAGCTACAGTTAGTGCAAAAATGCAGCTGCTATCTTACTAGGTCAAGAAAATATAACACCAATTTTATCATCGCTACACTGGTTACCTATTAAGTTCCGTATCTATTACAAAGTACTACTACTGACCTATAAAGCCTTAAATGCTTTAGCTTCTGTGTATTTAATGGACCTTCTATCGCCCTACAATTTATCGCGTTCTTGACGATCACTAAATTCAAGGCTTCTGGTCATTCCTAGGATATCTAAGTCCACTAAAGGAGGGAGGGTGTTCTCGCATTTAGCTTTTAAACTTTGGAATAGCCTTCCTGATATTGTTCAAGGCTCGCCGTCCCAGTTTAAAAACTAGATTAAAGACGCATCTCTTTAGCGAAGCATTCACATAATGCTTACCTTCTATTCCTCTGCTGAATCAGATCGAATGCATTTAATATTATGAACAGCAGTTATGATAATTATTTCCAATTTGCTTTTCTTCTGTTATCTCGGGACGACTCAACGCCGGCGATATTATACCCTAAATTATTAGATGATTAACTAAATGTATTTTTCCATGTACATTTCTGAAATCCACTTTCTGTAAAGCTGCTTTGAAACAATATGTATGGTGAAAAGCGCTATACAAATAAATTTGAATTGAATCTGAAGCTTTGCCATCACAGGAATACCCTGCGTTTTAAAGTATATTGAAATAGAATATTGCACAAATTTTTCACAATATCACTTTTACTGTATTTTTACTTAAAAAGATGGTTTTGGTGAACATGTTTTAAAAACATTAAAATGCTACAGACCCTTACTCCTTACATGAATTAAATGCAAATAAATAATAATAATTGTATTGAGTATTTTCGTTTTATTTTACAGTAAAAATATAATAGTGCATCTTCATTTCATACCTTTTCTCAGCAAGTATTTATAAGGAAACTAATGGTAATTAAATCCGTATATTAATTAATAGAATTTAAACATGCAGCCCTGGCTTTTTCATACAATGCAGGCATATCTGTTGCCAGCTAGTTTGCAGTTTCACCAGACAGATGGTCAAATCAACAGAGAACAGCTCTGACCGGTCCAGTGCAAAACCAATCAACATAACATTCTTTAAGGGTAATCTAAATGAGGAGTTTAGTGAGAAAAGAGCAGTAGAGATGGCTGAAAATTAACCATAACATTATGAAAGTTCCCATGGGGAAGCTAAATTACTGCTGAAGTATTGCTCTCTAGTGACTGAATGAAGAACTTAACCCCTTTTCCATCTCTCACATGAAGCACAGACGTCCCCTATATAGCCTATACTTTATCATCACTGCTTAGATTTTCAAACCACAATTATAAAGATCATTGAACCATGACCAACCATCAAGTTCAAAGGGGTTGAAATTTTGCACTGCCTATTTTTCTATTAATATTGCTCAAATTTTATATAACATTCAGTGCATCAGTAAGAGCGCCACCTGCCGGTCCTATGAATTTGCAGGCACAATACCATTTTTATGCACTCTTCCTTTATTAAATGTGATGAAATCATTGACATCCCATTTTAAATTCTGTTTTTATATCTCAGGGTGACTGACATGACTGTGTAAAAGTATAGGTGGGAAAGAGCTTTTGAAATGTCTACAAGAATCACAACATAGTCAGGATTTGGCACTGTTACTACAAAAAAAAGTCTGTCAGGCACAGAAAGAGCCGGTGTGGATCTGGAACCCGATGAAGTTTAGCTTTATAAAGTGTGAAATATTCTGTTGGTGTGAAGAAAAACTGTTGGATAGCGATAGCTTAGTTTCTGGCATGATATAATAATATTCTCTCAGTGTCCACTGAGAGTCATTATGTTCATATACATGCAATATATTCCCTACAAAACAAGTTATTGCACTGTAGTCAGTGAATATTGAAGAGTTATGTCCTTGAGGGCTCCTTGAGTAATGGTTTGGCGATGTGGATCTTGTGAGGCAGGTGTCAAAATAATTACATTAAACATATTCATATTGCATAGTAAGTTTTGCTCAACTACCACTGTGCCATAAATATACGTACACGGTTCACACATCAAGCATTTCTATGTTTGCTCTCTGTGCTTCTGTGTATTTCGCCTTCTCAACATGAAAGTGGCTTATGCGTTTTATACCATCGGGAGATCTTCATGCAGGGCCAATTTATTGATGTCAGAAGGTCTCGGTTTGCTCCTCTCATAAATTCATCATTGTTTTATTCTGTGTGCACTTTCTGGTACAGCTTAAGTGCTTTTGAACTGTAAAACACGGCAACATCTTTTGACATCAATATTGTATTTTCTATACAAAAATACTTTTCTAGTATTTTACAACATTTCAACTTGGGCATCAAATTGCAAAATAAGGATTATGGAGTAAATAAAAAATAGAATGAGAGAAGCATGTGGAAGCATGTTTCTGCAACAGAATTGTTCTTTATTAAACTCTGGCCTGGTTTCACAGACAGGGCTTATATTAAGCCAGGATAGGCCTTAGTTCATTTAGAGTGATTATAAACGTGCCTTAGGGAAGAAAAAAAAAAGCTACAAACAATGGCACCAACATATTTTGAGATATGTCAGTGCAAGTAGCCGTCAGTTAAAAAAGCTCAGAATTGCAACTTTAACTCAAATTTTTATTTTTTTTCATTGTTCCAATTTTATAGCGCTCAACTTTTCTTAGCATTTCAAGCTGTAAGCTGAAGGAAGATTTCTACTTTATATGCATTCGAATATTCGGGCTCATAAAAATCGAATATTCGGGCTCATAAAATCGAATATTCGTTTATTTAAATTATGTTTAACGAAAAAGACGTTATTTTTACGTTTTTTTTTTTTTTTTTTTATTTACGTTTTTGTCACCATTTCTGGACAAGCTTACAATTAGGCAACACACAAGCAAGCTTACAATAGTAATTAAAGTTTTCTTTTAGTTGAAAACATTAAACAGTAGGCCTATGAGTAAAAAAAATATATATATAAAAAAGCATTATTAAAAGCATGCTCAAGCAGCGCGAGCGGAAAAAAAACCCTAATAAAGCAGATTGCGTCAGATATCGATACAGAACGTACACCTACACACACACACACGAGTCAGCAAATGCCTGATTATCATGTTTATATCTGTTTCACGTTTATGTTGAGAAAAACAATAATATCTAACGTTACATGCAGGGGCATCGCCAGCACTTTATGCTCGAGTGAGAAAAGACGCTGCGCTGACAGACGTTTCAGAGACACAAAGAGTGTTTCTAACAGCACTTTGCATTTTCTGTTCTTAAAACGGTCTCCCTTAACGAAACTTAAAATAAGTGTGTCTCAAAATCATTTTGCTATTAGATAAGTTAACATCTTTGATCACGCGGGTCCAGCTGCGCTTACCTGCAGTTGTGATGCAATGATGAACAGCTGTCTTTCCTCACTCGACTGTTTGGATTTCATGTGATTTCTCATGGTGATGATATCATAACTCAGATTAATTAATTTGATCAAAAGTAATTCCGTTTAGTAAGATCCTTTTCAAGTAACGTTAATTCCAAACTTCGCGAGGCAGACGACAACATTATGTGATCAAATACAGACAACTTGTTAACACACTCCACAGCACCATCCAGTGCATTTAATTATAACTGCAGTAGATAGTTCTTTAGGATTTATCATGGACTTACTGCATTTATGGCCAGCAAAGCAACGTATTCAAAATTCGAATAGCATTTTATTTTTCGAATAATTACATATCGAATATTTGAAAATTCGAATATTCGTGCACATCCCTACTTTATTCTGACTTTATAACCAAGTAAAAAGTCAGAATTGTGAAGATTTTTTTTCATGGCGGAAACAAGCTTCCATATTAGAAGAGAGCCTCTAGAAATGATAAAATGAGGTGCATCTTATATGCCATACAATATACAAATTGCTTAGACTACAGGAGTTTATAAATCATAACCGATTGTGAAATCTGGTTGCATCACACACAAAGAGAATCTAATGCCTGGTTCAGATTACACGTTTTTAGCCCGATTTTGGCACGATCCGTTGACGTAGGGTGTCGTGGGGATTCGTAAACGACAACGGGCGTCGGGACGCAAGATTCGATCGTATCATCTCGTATAGTGTGTCATAGTGGGAGACAACCTACGTCGCATCTGCGATGCTTCACGAACATCACGACAAAAAGACTAGCATGTTTAATTTTTGTAATGGTCGTTCACGACGCTTCCATCACATGTATGAGGTTGACCAATAGGAGCACATCTTTTCTGTACACAACTTTTAAAAATGGCGAAACGAAAGAGAGACTATGGTGCTAACGTTAAAACTAAAAGTAAAAATATATAAGAAAACAATAGTTTACCTCAAGTTCTCTTTGGAGGATTGACAGCCCGTACTGTCCTCTTCGAGCAGGGTTCTCAAGTCTCACGCAATGGCCGTGAGACATACGCAATTCAACCAGTCCACACGCCACACCGTGTATTTCTCACGCTGAAAAGGCAATGACGAGTAATCCAGTAACGTGTCCATTGTCCGGTTTTTCTGAACACAGGACAGCTAATACAACACTCACCGCTTCATCCATTGTTTGTTTACGTTCATTTCCGGAAGTCACGCGCTGAGTTTCGCTTTCTTGATGACATCACGCGCCGTTAAAGACGGCATGCGATGACAGGTCAGGAAGCAACGTGTAGTCTGACATTGTGTCTTGTCCACGACACGAGCAAGATTTTATTATTCAAAATCGCGTAATCTGACACAGTGACTATCGTAGCAGACAAAAAAAAGTGTAATCTGAACAGGGCATTAAAAGATTTTCTATGAAAATCGTGGCACATCACACAATAGCATAACAAGATATTGTCAAGATTACTGTAGCGTTCCAGGCAGGTTTTTGAGCATGTAAATCACGACTTCAAACCACAACTCACAACTATGTAGCATTCCAGGCCAGTCAAATATTCTACTGTCTATGGTCACGCCAAACTACCCGAGCAACTGGATAAGTTGCTAGTGTAACGAGCAACTTGGGTGTCCCCGGAATGTATTTGTGAAGTTTCAGCTCAAAATACCCCACAGTTAATTTATTATAACCATTTGAAAATGTCATTTTTGGGGCCTGTTTTAAAATGAACTGTTTTGGTGTATACGACCTTAAATGCAAATTAACTCCATATCCCCGCCCTGCCTTTGGATGAGGGCGTAACTTGATACCTATGGCAGTCGGGCTGAAGGGCTGAGAGAGTGAGAGAAAGCGCTGTTTTGAATGTCATTCAGCGTATGTTTAAAATGAATATATAAATAGTACAAAGAGACTCCGGCAGAATAAACACAAATGAATGAGTATGGACTAGTACGTCTCGGTATGGTTATTTGATACATTTATGTACTTAGAGTTGTAATCGCATCCCCTTTGCAATTATGGATGTGCAACACACACACACACACACACAAACACTAATGCTGGCGCAATTTTTTGAAACTACATACACATTCTGTGATAGTTTGCTACGTACAAGCGAAATTACATTTATGCGAGGAACCTGTGGTGTCATGTTTACTTGTCATACAGGTGCTTCTGTGGCAAATGTGAGATGTCTAACTTACAGAACAACATGCAGTTTTTAATACAATATCTTTAAAAATATATTTAATGTATAAACGTGTTGTTACACACTATACAAACAAGGTTTCAATTATATACACAGACATCCTACGACGACAACAACTTTAGACGCATTTGTTGTTGAATTGGCTGACATTCACTGAAAAGACTATTTGCTCAAAAATCACACTTACTAGAGGGGACGTTGGATTGCAAACAGTAGAACGACGATCCTCACTTGAGGATTAACTTTTAAGCCACAACAACAGGATTAACCCACGACAGAACATGTCATGACATGACAGAACTTGTATTAACACCTGGTCACTTTAGCACTTTAGCACTTTAATACTGGACTCAACACTGACAATATTATTATTATTATTATTATTATTTTTATTTTTATCATTTTATAATTATTATCACTATTGTTATTTTGTTTTTGTACTGTCTTCTTTTTATTTACTATTCTCCTTTCCTTCTTCTTGCTAAAACTGCTGCTGGAATTTTCAATTTCCTTGCGGGAGTCATCCCAAAGGATTAATAAAGAGAAGTCTAAGTCTAAGTCTAAGTCTAACATACGTTTATGTCATTGATATGTATATGTATATGTATATGTATATGTCGCTGAAACAATGGAGGATGGTGTACAGATCACCGAGGGCAGCGTCTATGCCACAACCACACTGTCAATCAAACCTCTTGCTCAATTCTACGTCACAAAGCGCTGAATCTTAGAACAGCTCGTCCTGAGACCGTGCATATGATTTACTGAGATTGTAAAAAAAACACTGAGTGGATTTTTATCGTTATAGGGTGGTTTTGCTCACACACTGCCAACACACATTTATGTTCAAACACCATGTAAAAGTGAATTTTCCATAATAGGTGCCCTTTAAACATCAACAAAGAGGACAAAAATGTCCACGTCAAAAAAATCGTCATAATTTTAAGATTTGGAGCACAGACATAAGTTTGGTATCATTTTAAAGCCAACGATAAATTATGCAACGATATTTGTGTGGGTGTGTTGGTATGGATGTCAGAGTGTGGTTGGTATGTGTGTTTTTTTTATATATATATATATACACACACACACACACACACACATACATATATATAAATATATATATATATATATATATATATATATATATATATATATATTAGGGATGCACCGATATGAACATTTTGGCCAGATCGAGAACCGATAATTCTTTACATTTGAAAGCCGATAACCGATATATTGGCCGATAAATCAAAATTATTTTTTTATATACTTTGATAGCCTGTATACATAAACAAAAGGCTCACAATTAAAAGCCTTGTCTCAAACACTTTTAACATAAATCAAACATACTACAGTATAACCAAGCTTCCTTAACTTTTCCTTAACTTCCTTAACTTTTAAAATTAATTTTACACTGGGCAACTTTCTTTATTAAAAATGGTAACACTTTATAATAAGGTTTATTTTGGTAGCATTAGTTAGCATGAACCAACAATTTTATAAGACATTTTTAAGAAAGTTGTATCTAACATTAGTCAGTGCACTGTGAACTAATATGAACATACATTAACAATTAAGGCTATTGCTCTCTGTTACTTAATGCATTAACAAATGAGACCTTATTAAGTGTTATCAAAAAATCTATTGCCTAACAAAAATAAAATAGCCCCCCTAAATATTGCAAACAAGTCATTAGATAGGCTAACATTGGGCTGCATATAAAAAAACAAAATGCATGTGCCATGGATCAATGAAATGGAATCGCCTCTGCACGGACAATAAGGAAATTATTTTAATCAAACCATGTCGTTGATGAAAATAATACGAGAACAAAATAATGTTTGTTATTTATTATAACGCAATGTTTTTGAAAAAAAAATAAACAATTTTAATATTACATAGGCTAGCCTAATAGTAAACATCTTTAATAGCATTACTGTTTCAAATGACATTGCTGTGTGATCTGCGCGAGCTGAAGCTGAAGAGAATAACGAACGTGGAACTGAATCGCTTTGCTAGAAGGTTAATCAACTCGACGGTTGCTGAAGAATGCAAACCCAAAGAATTTTCAAATTTATTACAATGGTGAATATAATTATATGACAGTGCAAATCATAGCTTTTAATGTTTTGCATTGTTTATTCTGCGCGCGCTGAAGCTGAAGAGAAGGAGCACCGGGTAACTGAAGAACTTTTCTAGGTTGTTTAAATCCACGAAACGCATGATATGTGAGATTAATCAGATATTTATATTACATCAGCTTTATATTACGACTTATATGCACAAAAGGACGTGAATGCACAATCGAACTTGTGCTTGTCATAATGTGAAGCTAATCCCTGTTCTGGACGCGCTATTCCACAACAACGCGCTGAAACGGCAACTAAACCCAGAGAATTCACAACATTTTATTACAATAGTGTTCTCATTATAATGGCATGTATATGACAGTCCCAATTATAGTTATAAAAGTGCATTGCTGTTTGAGGTGAGCTGCGCGCATGCTAAAGATGATCTGGATCACCGGTATACAATGAAGTAGTGTTGTCAAAATATTCGGTACTTCGGTACTAAGTCGGTACTAAAAAAAAAAAACGTCTCTGGTACCACGTATCGTTGGTACCGAGTACCGGTCAAAGTTCGCGCATGCACGCGCAAAGCGCTGTGAAGTTGCGTCCTCTTCTTCATTAAAGCGCTGAGAGATGGCGACCGCGGCGCTGCTGTGGTGACGGCACTTGTTGATAAGAAAGGAGGGAAGAGCCATGTGTGGAAACATTTTGGATTCGCGGCTGATGACGAGGGGAACATCATAGATCCTCAAAAACCTATTTGTAAACGATGTCATCGAAGTTTTCTCTCAAAAGCAGGAAACACATCAAACCTAATAAAACACCTCAAAGACCGACACCCGAATCTGATGAAAGAGTTCAAGCAGGTACGTTTCAAATTAATTTCACATTTAGAGCCTCTCTTTTGAGTTATATACCATATTTTTATTTTAATGTCGGATTTAAATAAACAATGTTAGCCGTGTAGTAAATCGTTAGCATAATGTTACGTGGTGCAGCTAACGCAAATATACTGAGTGTTAGAATTAACCTTCTTTATTAACTATTTAATGCTACTATACATTTTATTATGGTAAAAAAAAACATAAAAATGACCTGTATGCAAAACATCTGTCAAAAAAGTCTGTCAAAAAGGCAGTTCTAGGCTTATTCTTGGCTGGATAACAAGCAGGTTTAAAATAAAAAAAAATAAATAAATATGAATACAGTTTGACTTTGATTAAATAAAAAGTGAAATCAAATAAAAAGGTTTTATCTTCTCCTGTATAGTTTGGCAACACTTTGTTTACAATATAGTACCATTCACTGACATTAGGCTAACATCATGCTAATATAATGCATTATCTAACATCAACTTACAGTGAATTAACTATTTATGTATCAACATTAATGTTTGTAAATGTTATTTATTACAAACACTTGATCTTTCATGTTTATTCATTGTGCATTAAACTGTTAACAGTATAAAACTTTTAATTTTAAAAATGTGTTAGAACATTTTGAAATTATACATTTTATAATCTTATGTAGATTTATTATAAAAAACTGAGGTTTGTTATTTACAGAAACGTTATATTTTAGCTGGTGTCAATGACCTAATGTTGCATTTGGTCAGACAGACTTATATCATATGTTCCTTTTACAGCTGCAGGCTGAGGAAGATCATGAAACACCCCAGCAAACTCTAAAACAGCCAACAGTTACAGAAGCTTTTCAGCAGCAGCAGAAATATGACAAAAACTCACCTGAGGCAAGAAAGCTAAACCGAGCTGTTGCTGAATTCATATGTATGGATAAAGTCCCCATTTATACCATTCAAAAATGTGGATTCCAGCAGCTGCTTCATAACTTCAACCCAAAATACCAGCTTCCAAGTCGAAACTTTTTCATGTACACTGAGTTTCCACGCATCTACAATGACACCAGAGACCTCATAATGCAGCATCTCTGAGAGAAACCATTTTACAGCTGCACAACTGATCTTTGGACAAGTAGAACGGCTGACACTTTCATGTCTGTAACTCTGCAGTACATTACTAAATCATGGGAATTGCAATCCTGGTGTCTTGGATGTTGTGGTCTCAACACTGATCACACCGCTGAAAGTTTGAAGGAGGCCTTTGAAGAAAAACTTGAAGACTGGAAGTTGGACATTGCAAGAATGTCAGGCATCACAACAGACAATGCCACAAATAACAAAAAAGCCTTTGAGGATTACACCTGGATTCCTTGTTTTGGACACAATCTCCACCTTGCTGTAAATAAGGCAATAGAGATAAACAGGGTGTCTGCAGTGCTGTCAAGGCTTCGAAAAACAATTTCTGCCTTCACAAGATCACCAAAACTTTCACGCCAGCTGGCCAAAAAACAGAAAGATCTGTCCTCTCCAGACCACAAACTCATTCATGATGAACCCACTCGCTGGAATTCTTCATATGATATGGTGGAACGTTTCTTGGAGCAGCAGCAGGTTGCCTGTGCAGTCCTGGCTGAAGACAGGAAAAAATGGTATCTGATGCCAAAAGACTCAGACATTACAGTTTTAGAAACTGTTAAAGCCGTTCTTGAGCCACTCAGTCCTTTTACTGATGCTCTTAGTGGGAAAAACATACCACCCTGTCCTCAGTCTTGCCATTACTCTGGAAGATATTTGAGTGTCTTAGTCATGAACAAAGTGACTCTGCATTAGCCCAAGAGATGAAGGAAAAGATACACGATTATCTTAAGCATCGCTATGATGACCTGCAGCTGCAGTTTCTTTTGAACACTGCAACTTACCTTTATCCAAGATTTAAAAACAGCTTTGTTTCTCTTAAGGGTGATGATGTGAAGCAAAGTCTCCTGGATGAGGTGAGGAAAATGGGCAATGCAGGAAGTGTATCTCGGGTGTCGGGAGGAGAGTCAAGTCAAGAAGTCAGGCCATCAAAAAAATCCAAAAATGATCTGAAGCATCTGCTTTCCTCCATACAAGGGGAAAGAGAAAGAAAAAGGAGAGCCAACATCCTCAAGTCAAGCAAATCTTTCTGCAAGTGACGAGTTAAATGGTGAATTCTTGGTGTACAGTCAGATGCCTGAGATCAGTGCTGAGGATGATCCACTTTCCTGGTGGAAAACAAATATGGGTACACTACCTCAACTATCACAGTTTTGCCAGGAAGTATCTGTGCATTGCTGCATCAAGCTGTTCATCTGAAAGAGTGTTCAGTAGTGCAGGCTTTATTGTTAGCCCAAGACGCTCAAGACTGAGTCAGGAACATGTTGACATGTTAGTCTTTCTTTCAGAAAATCTGGAAATGGCAAAGAAAGTAACTTAAGGAATAACTGTAAATGTAGGCCAGTGTTGTTTTGGGTGAAACTTTAAGCATAGATTAGAAACTTGTATCTAGTTATTTAATAACTCAAATGTTTACAATCCTTGGCTTGAAATACTTAAATTATGCCATTGTTTTTTGCTTTTTGAAAATATTTTAGTTTATAAAGTGTTGTTCAGCCATGGCATATTTTGTTTCATTTATAAAAATGTTTAAGTTTATAAATAAGAAGCGTGTTTATTTAGTCATGGCGAATTGTTGTGTTTTTTTAGGTGTGTAATTTTTTTTTATTTATTACTTGTAGGAAAACTTGAAACAAGTATAAAGAATGGCATTGTTTACCTTTATTAATAAAAATAGTGTGTTGTTCAACTAGCATGTTTTTGTGTTTTGCTTTGGTAACGAGAACCATGGATTTTTTTCTTTAAATTGAGTCTAAATTAAACTTTGGTTTGGTACCGAAATTGGTACCGAGAACCGTGGATTTTCACTGGTATCGGTACCGAATACTGAAATTTTGGTACCGTGACAACACTACAATGAAGCGCGCGGCGCTCATTAACTCAACCAAACGAATCCTATATTAGATTAATCAGATATATAAGCCTACATACACAAAATAAACATATTACAACTTACAATGGAACAGAATGCTGCGAATGCTCAAGAGAACTTGACTGTGCTTGTCATGAAGGCTAACTCCACAGACGCGATCTTTCCGCCTCAACGGGCTCGTCGCGGCTGAAACACTGGCGAACAAGAATTCACAACATTCTTTTGCAGGCTGTGTTTTTATTATAATGTTAGGAAGCCTATGTGACAGATTTGTGCTGCACATGTTGCACTGAACTGTATCTTTCTTTTTGAAGTGAATCCAATCATTCAGAACCGTTATGGTGAACAGCGCGCGTCTCTCAACTGAAGTAAATAATCTATTATTCATCGGCTTTCATATATCGGCCCAATTTTCTTATCGGATCGATAACGATAACATCAAAAAAGACCATTTATCGGCCGATATCGATATGTGGTCGATATATCGTGCATCCCTAATATATATATATATATATATACATACATACATACATACATGTATAAAAAACACACATACCAACCACACTGACATCCATACCAACACACCCACACAAATATCGTTGCATAATTTATCCAATTGGCTCTATAATATGGCGAAGCAGAAAACAGGAACATTACAATAAAATATACACCGATGCCAAATTTTAAGCAGTTAGCATTAACACAGGCAAAGTGATCAACAAAACAAAATGTCCCCAAGGAGGCACAAGGGTTCAAATTCTATAATAAAAAATGACATTTTTATATGTATACTTTACACCAGTGCCATATTAATATTCATGCCATAATTTGTCTTAATTTTTTCCTATTGTATTTTTAGAGAGAAACAAAGACAAAGTTGATAGATATTTTTCTTTCTTTCATTTTTTTTATACCGAGAACTTCATGAAAAGACAACCTCCGAGCAATAAAACATTCCTCTGGGAGTACAGAAGCAAACCTGGCATAAGAAAATTAAATTTGTGGAAGGAAAGTGCAGAGTGATTCATCCAGTGCTGGTAAACACTTTTACTTTGGGGATTGTGAAGGTCTTCTCATGCATCAGTTGGGTTGTAATATTTCTTGAAACGATCGCAGTTTGTTTAGAAGCTTCCTCCGAGGTGTTAAGAACACATCACGGGACTAACCGTTGTGAAAAATGCCTAATTTCAGAAAAGCTATCTCTGACCAGCTGGAACGTTTAAAAGCATTTCACGGACATTAAACTCAGAACCTGTTAGAACACTTTGCCTTTAAACTTGTTTTACAACTTTTCCATAAATACTGCGCAAAAGGAGCAACATTACGTTCATTTCTCAGTGAATTTTAATGACTGAATTAACACTTAGCAGAAAGTGACGGCTGACAGTTAATCACAACAGTGTTTATAGTTCATAATATTTTGTCAGTTAATTATTTCTAGTAGGTCTTGGCAATTTTGACTGGACTTACTCATTAGAATAATTAAATCTTTAACAGATGTCTGTCTGATTTACAATGACAAACTGATGTACCATATGTCAAGCCGCGACTATTTCAGTTTACAGAATGTAGGTTATCAAACACACAGTTCTTGTCATTGAAAATCTCAGTGGCGTAACAACTCATTATTCCTTCTTCACACATTCGAATCAAGCGGTTTGCAGTTTTCATGCTTCACACATTTTACTTCCAAAACCAGTGATTAAATTGTGATCCGCAGATATATGTAAGGGGCCGTGGCCTAAACAAAATAAATTAAAATGTTTTTCTCATAACATCAGTTTGAAATTGTATTCATTATAGTGAGGTGAGATAGCTTGCTTGTTTTTTTTTTTAACTATTCAGTTAATTATGTCTAATGATTTCAGTCAGGTGAAAATTATCTGCCTCTTCCTAAAAGCATCGATGAAAAAAGGTGAGCAAAACACGACATCAACCTCATTAATTACCTGATTTAATTACGACTAAGAGAAATATGTGAGCTAATCTTCCAAATATCCTGAGCTCTCAAACAAGGGCAATGTTTCTGACGCCGTTTGCCTCAACGTGTGCTTCAGAAATTATGCTAATATCCTGATTTGGTGCTCAAGAAACATACAATGGCTGTTTGGATTTATAGGCAAATACTTAACTGGATCATTATTAATATATGGATATGAATGGACTCAGACTTGAAAATATTATATGACATGAAATGGACTGGATTATGTTTCTAGCGTGTTATATATTTGGTAACAGCACTTTTAAACCTAGCTGATGGAGTGTGTGTTCATTGCTTAAAACCACCATGTACAAAGACGCATCATGGACATATTCCAGGATGACAATGTCAAGATTCATCAGCCTCAAATTGAGAAAGAATGGATGCACCTCGTGATGGAAATCAACGTTGTGATGCTATTTCCATCAAGAAGTGCATATATTTTGGTTAAGATCTTGTAAAATGATTCTTCATGTCTCCTTCCCAACCATTTTTTTACAATTTGAGCCTGATGAATCTTGACATTGTCAGCCTGGAATATGGCCATGATGGAGTGTGTATAGTACTTTCATGTACTGTCAGGAAGACCCATCAATCATATAACATGCTAGAAACATAATCAAAGCAATATATGTAAGCAATAAGTCACGAGAGCTGTGCTATCGTGAACAAGTAACGGCTGAAGGGCGTTGTTAGGCACGACGCGAAGCCGGAGTAACCCCTTCAGCCGTTACTTATTCACGATACATCACTTGCCTCGAGTATCTTATTGCTTTTATAAAACGGTTGCCACACAATATTAAAGTAAAAAACAATATTAATGCAACTTTCTTGAAGTAAAAATCACTAAAAGCCTACCTTCCGCTGGAAAAAATAGTCCATGAGCAGCTGAACAGCACAACGTTCCAATGTGTAAAATGCATGAAAGCTCAAATAAAAACAACATAGAACCGCAGTGTTGCGCAGCGAATCAATAGAACTCGTTGAGTGAAGCGGTCATAGCCATGTTTTATCGTGAATAAAGCACAGCTCTTGACCAATCAGAATCAAGGATTTGAAATAACCGTTTTATATAAATACATAACACACACACACACACACACTACCGGTCAAAAGTTTAAGGTTGGTAAGATTTTTTATGTTTTTAAAAGAACTCACCAAGGCTGCAATTTTTTTATAAAAAATACACAAAAAACAGTATTATTGTGAAATATGACAATTTAAAATTACTTTTTTATGTTAATATATTAAAATGCAATTTATTCCTCTGAAAAAAGCTGAATTTTCAGCATCATTAATCCCAGTCTTCAGTGTCACATGATCCTTCACAAATCACTCTAATATGATGATTTTATGCTCCAAAAACATGTATGATTATTATCCATGTTGAAAACAGTTTTTTACATTTTTATTTCAGGATTCTTTGGCTAAGTTCACACTGCAGGGCTTAATGCTCAATTCCGATTTTTTGAAAAAATTCGATTTTTTGCAAAGGCCGTTCACATTTCCAATTAAATTGAACCTTTTGTGATCTCCTGTGTGAACGTGAAATGACCCAGAAGTGACCCGCATGCGCAGAAGAGTACTCAACTGTCAACGACGTCACTTGTTGTTTGCGGAAGTAGCTAAATGGATGTCTTACAGTGGAGCTCGTTTCAGCAATATTACACCATGTCCTAACTACACGCAACACGATAAAATTCCAGCGACTGCAAGTGTGTCTGTCCACAGTAGACGCGACGCGACTGTGAACAACCATTCAGAACAGCGTGAAAGCGCACTGCTGGCCTCGCACTCGTATTGGAAATGGATATGGACATAATCAAATCAAGAAATAACATTATTAAAAATCCAAAACATTAACAAAATATACTCACTGACTAATTTTGTTACGAAGTACAGTTGTATGTTTGCATAGAATTCATTTTTGAACGCTATATGATTTCAAAATCTGAGGTAAATTATCCATTATCTTGTGGCACAGTGACCTATTTTTAACTAAAAATAAATAATGTGTACTCATAACCAGTGTAATTTCTTCATTCTGTCAGCCACGACGTTCGCAGAAATAGGAACCGTTTCTAAATTAGAAACTTCGCGTGTCGGCTAACATTCTCCGCTGGGAGAATGACCCGGCAACACAAGCAAATTGCTCCAGCGCCTTAGCCGCAAACATGTCTTGGAATATCAAGAATGTATTAAATCAGCCGCGGATTCAGCCGCAGATTAAGTGCCCTCCACATCAGCATGTAACACAGGGAAAGCTAAGAAAAGTCGAGCTAAATATTGTCTCCATTATACAGGATAATCCTGTTGTGCCAAGTAAGTTAGCACTTTATGTTTATTTTATGTTTGTTCTGGTTTCGAAGCAATACTTTTGAAGGAATAACTAATGCAAGTTGCATAATTTTGTTTTAATTTCTTTAATAGACCTCAAAAGCAATGCAAGACAAGATTTCCTTTTATATTTATTTGAATGCACGTAATGTTCCTGGATTTGTACTTGAACTAGCAAAAGTATTCCAAGTTGTTCTAATTGTGTTGTTTAAAATAAAAGTTCTGTATTTTGACTGCCGTTGTCTTTGCATTTTGATTCCTCACTTCATTAGAATCATGAATGGCTCTTATTTGTAAACAGCATAATTTTCTGGGGCCATGCAAACCTGTATTACTAGTGTGGAATTATTCTACAATATTCACTAATGACAGTAAAATAGACCATCCTAAGTCAATTTACTGCAGTAATTCCTCTCTTAACCAGTAGAAAATGCATTGAACACCTGACTATGCATAAAAAAATAAATTAAAAAACACGAACCGAAAAAAACGAAAAACCGTTATGATTTTGAAAAAAAAACGTGATATCAATTTTTGGTCAAACCGCCCAGCACTAGGTGGGATACTGATGTGAGTGGCTTAACTGATACAGAATTCATCCGTAACTTCCGAATGACCAGATCCACCTTCGATTATGTTTGTGAGCGCCTCCAATCAACTCTGTCACGGGAAGAGACATGTCTGCGGCGGCCCATAACAGTGCAGAAACGCGTTGGAGCTTGGAGTGTATCGACGAGCTACAGGTACGTGCAATGACGTGCGTGTCGGATATATGTGACCTGGCCGTTCAGATTGCAGTCGCATTTCAAAAGATCGCAGACACATATCGGATTTGGACCACATACCCAAGTGGCCTGGGTCGCATTTGAAAAGATCGGAATCTGTGTCGTTCAGACTGTCATGAAAAAATCAGATACAGGTCGCATATGGGCAAAAAAATCGGAATTAGGTCGTTTCAGCCTGCAGTGTGAACGTAGCCTTTGATGAATAGAAAGTTCAAAGAACAGCATTTATTTAATTAGAATCTTTTCTAACATTATAAATGTCTTTACTGTAACTTTTCATCAATGTAACTCATCCTTGATGAATAGAAGTATTGATTTCTTATTTATTTCCCCCAAAAATAAAATACAAATTCTTACCGACCCCAAACTTTTTAAAGGGTAGTGTTTAATGTAACAAAAGCTTTCCATTTCAGATAAAAGCTGTTCTTTTGAACTTTCTATTCATCAAAGAATCCTGAAATAAAAATTAAAAAAACTGTTTTAACATGGATAATAATCATAGGCTACATGTTTTTGGAGCATAAAATCATCATATTAGAGTGATTTGTGAAGGATCATGTGATACTGAAGACTGGAGTAATGATGCTGAAAAATTTAGCTTTTTTTCAGAGGAATAAATTACATTTTAATATATATTAACATAAAAAAGTCATTTTAAATTGTCATAATATTTCACAATATTACTGTGTGTGTATTTTATCAAAAAATTGCAGCCTTGGTGAGCAGAAGAGACTTCTTTTAAAAACATAAAAAATCTTACCGACCTTAAACTTTTGACCTTGGTAGTGTATGTGTTACACACACACACACCCTAAACGATTGGAAGTGTATATTTTCTCCACCAAAAAAAAGCCCCAAAAGAAGCCAAAGTATCAAGCTTTGAATTAACTAAAGAAAGAGAGTCATTCTATAACACAATTTCTATGTTTCAAGCGAGTTCCATGAATGAGTCATTTGTGTAGTCCAATGCATTTAACATCACAAAAGAAAAAAATTACTTCATCGCAACATGCAAGTTGTTTCGCAGTCTAATTCTTTTAGCTTTTTGCAAGCTTATCATAATGACCAAAAAAAAAATGACAATGGCCAATCAAATTATAATCTTGCCTGTGAAAAGAACCCAATTTCCCCTCCAAAAAATGTCCAATGCTCAAAAGAGAGCTATTAATATGTTCCATCTAAATTGTTTGAAGACATGAAAGAATGGTTGGCCATCGTTTATTAAAATCAATTGTAGACATTAACAAACTGAGATTAAGGATAAAAGAGTTTCTTTTTGCTACGAACAACCAAGAAACAAGAAATGTCCCAGACACAATCGAGTGATAAATGTCAGGCTGTTTGTTCTAAAGCTCCTGTAAATAGTTCCCTGCAGGTGAACGGCTAGGTGTTACAGTGACTGATAACGGAAAGCAATGCAACAAACAACAAGACCAGAAAAGCAGGGCAAAGGACAACACATTTGGAGAACTGAGATCACGTAGTGAGCCAAATGATGTTTGCGTGGGAGAGAGGTTAGTGCGAGAGCTACAATAAAGAATAGGTCGATCTGTACTATACAAAACTGCAAAGGGAACCATAAGTAAAAAAGCATTTGTAAGCATTTGATTGGTTTTTCAGATGAAATATGGCCTTTCGTTCACTCTACCACCACTTTCTGAGGTTTTATAAAGCAAACACACAGTCAATGAACTTGAGAAGGTTGTTCCTACCTGTCATAACTGTTTAAGCATGTTCCCAAGATTCGTCAGCGGCTCGGCACACTCTCCTGTGTTCATTTTTAGAGATGTTGTTTACAACGAGATGTTCTGATGATTAAAACCTGCAGGAATAAAAACAGATACGTTCGCTTAGAGTAAAAAAGCTAGCCTCAGGCAATGCAGGTCATATAAACATTATATAGATATTCATAATGTACGTTATATCTTTTCATGAATATTTGTAACCAAAGATAAAATGCATTATAAGATATATTTTCATGTTTTTATTATACTTTCTAAAGTTTGAATGAATGGATAAGTAATACAACACATAAGTATACATAGCCTATATGATAAGTATGCAACACATTATAAAGGTACATCACAAGGCATAATTACTGCATTAAAAATACTTTTTATAGTGCATCATAAATAAAAGGCTTAAGTAGTGTTACCAAAAGTATTTGTATATTAAGAAAGTAAGGTTATTCACTTGTCTCAAACACCATGAAATGATGCTATAGAAATGTACAGTAGGCTAATGTTTATAAAATATTTTTAGACAAGTGTTTAATCAGCCATCATCTAATTAATTAATGAAAATTGATTCTACTTTTTTTAAATAAATGTTTCCAATAATGTCTCATACTTTAAAAATAATTATTTTGAATCTATTTAAATAGATTCAAAATTATTATTTTTTAAAGTATGAGACATAATTGGAAACATTTATTTAAAAAAAGTAGAATCAATTTTCACTCAGAAATTGTTAGCAAATTTCAACATTATTAACAGTGTAGAGCACACATTGAAATAAACGTGAAATAATATAAACTGTTTAAAAATGCATTTTGTATATTTTACAACTATACATTTATATATTAAAGTAACACTTAATATTAATGCACTTAATGGTAAAGGTTGGTTTAAACTAGGGCTGTCAAATGATTCATCGTGATTAATCGCATACAAAATAAAAGTTTTTGTTTACATAATATATGTGTGTGAACTGTGTATAATTATTTTATGTATATAAATACACATGCTTGTATATATTTAAGAAATATTTTCGTGTATATACTGTATATAGATTTATATACAATTTACATTATAAATAAATATAAATGTTTCATATATAAATAAATATAAATGTTTTATATATAAATATTTTTTTTTTCTTAAATATACATGCATGTGTGTGTATTTATATATATATATACAAAATAATTATAGACAGTTCACACACATATATTATGAAAACACAAACTTTTATTTTGGATGCGATTAATCGCGATTAATCATTTGACAGCCCTAGTTTAAACAACTTTTTTTTCCGTGACCTATAGTGTGACCTTTAGTTAATAATTTGTTAAAGCATAAAAGAATGACCCAACTCTTAACAAAAGATCTAATTAAACAATTTGGTTACAGTGACGATGAATGAAGAACTCACTATTTGTATAGCCTATTAATATATTAACAATGTAGAAACTAAAACAAAACGAATAGTTTGCAAAGTACTTTATTACAGTTAAGCATTACCTTTAATATTTAGGGGTGTTACTAAACACAGACTCGCAGAGATTGTTAGTAACAACAACAGTTTATTGTAAGAAGGATTAATCAAAAGGTGAGTATTTGTAAATCAACAACAAATGAGAAGATGGGAAAGGATCAGCCCAATGCACATTGCACCACAATAACCACACAAACAAATAGTGTTGCTAAATACTTAAAGTAAGGAAAACTCTTACAGGTTTCTTATAGGAACACACAGGAATCAGGAGCGGCGACAAAGAGTAACACAGCAGTGCTGGTGGGTAACTCAGGTAAATATCAACCAATACTTCAGTTTGTCCTAGCCAAGAGCAGACAATGGAGTGTGTAACTCCATGAAGGTGATCGTGTGTGTGTAACTGATGAAGGTGATTGATGGCAGGTGTGGGCCCAGTCTCAACCCAAGGTGTCATATAGGTCATAGATATATAGAGACTAGATGCCCTATTGGCCGCTGGGCACACTGAGAAATCCGGCCGCCATCTTGAACTGGTCATATTCCTATTGTGTTGCATAGCAGCAGTAGATGTCAGAACACTGTGCAACATATTCCTGTGCCAATCGGCAGACTATCGCTCAGGAATTACTTTAAGTAATTTTAAGAACAAGTAAGATTTAACATTACTGTACTATTAGTTATATTTTGTGAATAAAATATACAATGCGTCATAGCTACATGTACTGTATGACCTTTGCAGCAAAAAGAAACAGCGTGAAAATCAGTTTGGTATTCAATGAGATTAAATTCATCAAATTATCTACATGATGTCTATGATATAGGTGTGGCGCTTTTGAAATTGCATCTACATCCAACGCACATGGCACACTTTAGGCTGCATTTACACTGCAGATCTTGATGCCCAAATCCGATTTTCTGACTATATCCGATTTTTTTGACGACCTGCTTACATCATCTTTTAAAAGTGACCCATATCCGATTTTTGCATTTACACTATACACTGCTGAAACTACCAAATACGTTTTGACCCAGGAAATTAAGTAAAACAGCACGAAATGCAATGGATACAGATGTGATTAAAATTATCCAGTGTTTTTCTTTCCACAATATCTTGAAAAGTCATCAAAACATTGGTCTCTGTACGGCGGAGAAAAAAAGAGGAGAGGAGAGGCACTATAGCCACGAGCACTTAAAACGATGCCTCATATCTCGTGAAATGTCTTCAAATAAGGATTTATTTCTGTAACAACCCTGCATTTTTGCCTGCACTCTTCACCCCGAACACTCAAAAGACATGAAACCTCCGCATTGCTCCACTGTGTGTATCCTTTCTTCCATCGCACCTGTAATCGCGCAATTTTTAATGACGGACGACTCGCATTTACTGGGGAATATCCGATTTGTCTGCTTACATGGCACACGCAACATGCACGTATCCGATTCATATCCGATTTATTACCACACAGTGTTTCCCACAGAATTAGATTCTATTTGTGGTGGTGTGGGGTTTTGGTACCGAGGAGAGGGGGGTGGGGGTTGTTTGTGCCACAGGGGCCTATATGTATTGTAAGCATGTTATAATTAGTGATGTGTCCTCCCGTATCGAAGCTTCGAAGCGTGTGTCGAGTAATTCGGGATGATTTCTGTGAAAGCGCGTCATCGAGGCTTGTGTTCGGTGACGTATGTGGTGACGTTTGAAGCCTTGCGAGCTGGCTGTACCACGTGACTGCTTCAGTAAGTGGTTCGCAGTTTGGCGGTCTATTTGAAATAAGGGCCAGAAAAATGCAATGGATTCCCTTTCACACTTTTCATTTTGAAACATTAGTGCTGTCAATTTGAATTATTCATCAAAGTGATTAATCAAAAAATAAAAAATAATCCTGATTGATACCATCCTGGTATGTACTATGCTGAATTATACAACAGGGCTCTCAAGTTTTGAAGAAAGGCAGCAGGAGTGAGAGAATCACGTGAACAATTTTAGGATATAATTTTTTCTTTTTTGCATTAAATCTTACCCAGATACAATAATACTATTTCCTGATTGGCTATTGTGTAGTACTTTTTTCTTTTTTTCATTGGCTGATAAGTGGCAGGCTTAACTGCAGAACTCCAGGGGGACGCGCTTGATTCCTGCCGGTAATATGCGCTGCCGCTGCGGCATATTAAATATATTATAAACAGTTTTTACACGAGATAAATACAAAAGACCGAAACGAGTGACTGTGACAATCAATGCGTGACACTTCTTGCAGGTGTGATGAATGGTATATGTACTTCTCATCCAACCACAATCAAATACACTCTAGATAGCGCGATTTATCTGGATAGTTTTTTTTTACGATGTCAAGCAGAAATAAAAACAAATTGAAATGCCATAACAGTAGGCTATTTATTAAAATGTAAAGAGTAGAAAGTAGCCTACAGATAATTGCGTGAATAGCCGTAAGGAGTAGAAGTAAAAAATCGGCTGAAAAATAATTACTCCAGTGCTAAATACGTTAGATACCCAAAATGTATATTTGGACAGAATACGAGACAGAGTTATTTATTAAATTCATAAAAGACCAAATACAGGAATACTGGCTTCTAAACCTCAAAGAAATGCCATAATCAAGACCTCGGAGCAGAAATAGCTAAGTGAGAAAACACCTCACGTGCTGCTCACAGTATGTCTTTCCATGCTATTAAAGCTTGGATAACACACTTAGGCCTACATCTCTTTATCAGTAATAATATAATATGGTGGCTCTGTAATATATTTAAACCTACCAACGTCCGTTGCCATGATTTTTTGAATGACTGATCGCGAGAGGAAAAAATGACGTTATTTAGTAAATTGCGCGATCTGTGGTGGAAACGCGACAGCATTTAACATAGACTAACTTTTTAGAGTTATAGTGTTCATTATACTGACCATTCAACTCCGGATTGATTCTGGAGGAATAAGCACCGGCAACAATCCGACCTCCAACGCATGATCATATTTTGACTCATAATTCGGTACTAGAAGAGGAGGGCTATTGGCGTCTCCGTTGTCAGTTTGTATGAGTGGGAGGGGAAGGAGCGCGCAGCTCAACAATAAAATCAAAACCTGAAAATCAATGCGTGGCGGTTAGTGTTGATATTGTGGCGGGCCGCCACAGAATTAATGAATGTATGGGAAACCCTGCCACATATGAATGAGGCCTGCACCCGATCTGAGAAAATCGGAATCCATGCATTTTTTTCCTGCTTACACGTTCACCGGCTCATATCCGATCTGTGCCACACGGAGAGAAAAAAAAATTGGATTTGGGTCACTTGAACCATGCAGTGTAAACGAGGCCTTTGCATCAATATCAGACGCAGATATAAATGGGCAAGAAGGCGCCTCCTAGTGGTCTAACCCTATCACTACCCCAGACCTAAACCTACCCATAACTGAAGCCTGTTATATTAACGTGAAACGGTGCCATTTGCGTCGCATTTCAGACGCAATTTCAAAATAGTCACCTGCATGACGCCTGGGATGAGAATGTGTTGTAATGGCATAGTGTGTGCAGGTTGAAGCTAGGGAGGATGCTGGGAAATGTAGTGCTGGAGACCGTGACAAGGAGAAGGGACAATAAGATTATTTTATTGGATGGAAATCTGTATTTCCATCAGCTGTTCTGTCCATTTTCTTGGACAAGAAAGTACATTTAAAAAGGCGAATATCTACTAAAAGTCTTTGACAACTTTTACACATCCACTAGCATACAGATGGAAGCTAATAGACTTGGACACACTCTTTACCTGTTCAACAAGCTTTTAAGAATTTGTTACACATGCTCAGTCGGATCATGCACTCGGGGGGCAGAATTATCCATGTCTCCCTCTCTTCTTGTTTGATTCAGTTAGCACATCTGGCTCAAGGAAGTGTGCAGATTATTGGAAGTATTTGATCCGGCTGGAGCAGTCAGTACAGTGACAGGCACTAGTGCTTCTGCACACTTCACATATTTCAGCTTATCAGCAGTGGGACACACGTGGCTTTACCGTGCAGGAGTCAAGCTGATGATTCATGGGCTATACAAAGGCAGTATTTTGCTTTAGAGACGTATTAAAGGAAGCAAAATGGACACAGACAGCAAGACGTCACTGAAAAGAAGAGTGCGGTCGAAATCTCCCCAAACCAACACTAAACAGTATAAACTACAAAAGGATGGAAATTCAGGCTGAAATACAAATGTGAATCTTCAAAGGATGTTGAACAAACATACTGGATCAAAACTAGAATAAAATGTAACTGATTTGCATTTATTTCCTTAAAAGGACACATTTATTTGATCAAAAGTGAAAAGTCAAACATTAAAAATGTCACACGTTAATAAATAATTTCCATTTCAAATAAATGCAATTCTTTTGAACTATCTATCCTTTGAAGAATCTTAAAAAAATAAGAATCAGAATTATAAAATGTGTATTGGTCATATTAGAATGATTTTTGAAGGATCGTGTTCCACTCAACAATAGAGTAATGAGGCTGAAATAAAAACTTAAATACGTACAGAAACTTGCTAGTGTTGTCAAAAATATTGATATTACGATATGTAACTTGATACAAATATCTGAAACCGTTCCAATTGACCTACTACACTTGTTTGAACAAATTTTCTATGGATTGACTGCTAGGCTTTTGATAGGACCAGCAGGAGGTCGCACATTACACCTGTGCTTAAAGAGTAGTTCACTTTTCAAAAAACTTTTGCCGATAATTTACTCAAGACACTTTCAGTGCAAACTGCAAACTGTTCAAAAGGGTTTAAAACAATTCCAGACGATGAATAAGGGTCTTATCAAGCTAAACGATCGCTCATTTAAAACAAAAAACAAAAAGTTTACGTTTACTTGCTCTGTTCTGTGACGCACGTTTGTGACCATCCAGTTCGAAAATGAACGAGTTTGAGAAACCCAAGAAACTGAACGCATTATATCAGTGACATAACTAGAAGTTTATCCACATAAAGCACCAGTTCTGCCATAAAAATAACAACTTCCACATGTTCATGGCTGAGATAATAACGATTTCACTAAATAATTAATATGCGTTAAAATGCAGGGTAAATAAAACTCTTTTGGATAATACTTACAGTATCTGCTTCATGGCACTAATAGTGTCAAGATTAAGGGTTTGATGGCCAGAGAACTCAAACTTTTACTGGCAAAAATGCATATCAATTCACATTTGATAAAAATGTCTGTCAATGAATGTAATGTAAATGCAGTAAAGGGCACACAATGTTATTGCGCTATAGGAGATTGTCTCGGGGACAAAAAAAGGGTTGAAGTTTCTCTCAATTATGTCAACTGGAACATCTTATTACACTAATGAGATCTAGAAAATGGCTCAGCTGGATGTAAACTGCTAGATGTAAATGCGTGAAATAAATTTTCATCGTTTCATCAATGCGTTTAGCACAGGAAAGCTTTATAGCCTATCTGCATTAATACCCCAGGGCGGGAGTTTCGTTATCAGTTTATGATGAGACAATCTTCAGAGATCCGCAATAAATTTGGTGGCCCAACTTCATTTACTGAGCTGTTAATACAAGAATTGGTTCCCAGTTTTGATATTATTCTCAAACTAATGTTTGCAAGATCTTACAGCTCTTTAATGCAATCACAAATAATGACCACTGAACGTCATATACAAATTCACCAATTTTGGGATTCAGCTCTACTCATCTAGTCATCAATAACTACATAACAGAGAGTAAATAATTCTCACAAGACCAATGAGCTCCACAATTCTAAAAATCTACAATATCCCCCTCAGTTTCTATGGAGATTTCCAGAGACAAACAAGAGCATGTGTGCTGGTAAGTATAGGCACAGTGTGTATGCAAATGTGAGAGAGCATTTGATTTGTAATGATGAATTAGGGGCCTTCGTTGCTCATGCTGATTCAAGGCAATGCATACAGCGGAATAGAGCAAAGAGCTTCTGAAATCAATAAGCTCCTAACCACCGAATGAGCAAAACTCTTGTGGAACTCGTTTCTCACCCTCAAGTTGTTAATGAACCACTCAAAAGCCGAACAGTGCTTTTAGAGTCTAAGGTGCGTGATAAGAAACGAGGGCCTGGAGTTCCTTCTCCGCAGTCCTGATTGGATTTGATTTGCCACTTTTTCAAAATACTCCAGCCGTTATAGCTTGCACGCACGCATAAATCACGCTCGCAAGGTGTGGAAATGCTACTTTGCATCGCAAAGCAATGCATTTTCTGGATACGTGAGAGTGTCTGAGTCATCCATTCTACAGTGCTCCGTCTGGGGAGCATAAGTCAATTACTCGGTTTAAATTTTGAAAGCTTGTTCATTCGAAGGGAAGTCGCTAGACTCGCTACCTGCCACAGCGTTAAATTCTTCCCAATAACTACGCTGGACTGGCGAAGAAGCCAGCATGTTTGATTAATGACTTAATATTTTATTAATACTATTTTCCCCTTTTCCAAATGGAACTTGCAGGGAAAAAAATGAATCTTGTCGGAGCATGAGAAAACAAAACAGGCCCCGAGGAGTGCTTAAGATTGCAGGATTGAAGCGTGTCAGCACCGTGTCCCACTCTAACCCCGTTTGCTCTCGTAGCGAATGGAAGGGGGCGGGGGCGCGGAGTTGTTTGCTTGAAAACACAAGCCCAACCGTCCACTGTTGATTTGCCATCTCTCAACAGAAGCACTATCTGCAGACGCAGTGAGAGAGAACTTGCCTCTATCTCTCTCCCATGTTGATGAAGCATCCAGAAAAAGAACTGTGAGAAAGGTCGAAGACCACATTTCAGCTGGAATGAATGAGCCACTGGAAGTTCCTCTCAACTTCAGTAT